>JAVSBS010012811.1:0-34901 GCA_033124195.1 Coracias cyanogaster | reverse complement strand
TTTGACACTGTTCCCCATAGAATTCTCATGGAAAAACTGGCTGCTCATGGCCTGGATGAGCATATGATCTGCTGGATCAAGCACTGGCGGGCCCAAAGAGTGGTGGTCCATGGAGTTAAATCCAGCTGGTGGCCATTCACAAGTGGTTTTCCTCAGGGCTCAGCACCGGGACCATTTCTGTTTAACATCTTTATTGATGATCTCGATAAGGACACAGAGTGTATCATCAGTAAGTTCGCAGATGACACCAAGTTAAGCGGGAGTGTTGATCTGCGTGAGGATAGGGAGGCTCTACAGAGAGACTTGGATAGATTGGACCAATGGGCCAACGTTAATGGTATGAGCTTCAAAAAGGCCAAGTGCCAGGTCCTACACTATTTAATATGAAACTTCTTACATTTTGTGTACTTGAAATATGAAGGCATTTAATCAATATAGATTTATGATGAGTTTAGTAAGTGTCCACACACTAGACAACAGAGTTAAGCTAATTCTTTCTTTTAGGAGCTTATTATTTTTTGCCCATATCCTATAAAAATATGCATGTATCTTTACCTTTAAAGAAAGACCTTTAAAGTATGACCTTTGAAATAATCCCATTGAGATCAAGAACAGTAGGGAGTCTGGGAGGAAAAGAACTAGTCAGATAGACATCATTTTTGTTTATACTTAAAACCAGCTACATCAGTTAACTATGTGTTTGCCATTTCTTACTGTTCCTAAGCTCTTTTTTTAGTTCAGCACCTCTTGTGAATCAAAACGTGAATAAATGCATGAAGATTTCCTGTCACATACACTGAACATTGACTTCAGAGTTTCAGTGTTTTGTTCAGAATATTTGAACATATTAGCTTCTATTAATTTATCATACTGTTCAGTTCACATGGAAATGTGAACTCTTATGAAATCAAACTAGGCCTTTACTTCTTTTAAAATAGCAGGCTGATTTTCTGGGTAAGCTACTATTTCCCATTTTTGTCAGAATTCCATAAATAAAGATTCCCACTAAGGCACCAGGTCCAAATGCATTGCTTTAATTCAGTCATGTTAATGCAATAGTGTTGGTTTGAATAAGCCTTTCTTTGCAGTTGATGACAGCAGAGGAAAATGGCCCAGATAGGTAGATGTGAGAGAGGCAGTCTGAGCAGTAATTGTATTCCTGCGCTTTATTCTTTGTGTTGCTGGCTAGTAAAAGAATATATTGCAGACAAGAAAGCATCTTTATTTTTAATTATAGTGAAAATGTTGTAAAAACAAGGGTAGTAATCAGCTTTTACAATCTTCTATTACCTGAAGAAATGGAAAGAGTACATGAAATATTGAGTGATTTTCAAATTTGTGAGCAATTTGGGACAATACATATCATGTCCGGCAAAAATCTGTTCACTTGACTGGATCCATAAATAGAGATGAGCACCGAATTGAAAATGTTAACTTCTCAAGCCCCCTTCTTCCCTGTCATCTAACTTTCCTAGACAGTCAAAAGGATTCTTATACTATACGGCATGGTATAGACCAGAGATGCTGAAGCGAGCACTAAAAAGCTAGCTCTGCTATTGGAAGCAGTACAGCTTCATCAGCTTGGACTGAATTAATTTAGCTACTCTACTTTTGGACTTGAGGTCCTTTTTCCATGCAGCCCTGCACTGTTTTAAGTAAATATGAATCTGTTTTACGATACTGGACTGCATTGCAGAAACATTCTTGAAGCATCATCAAGAAAGTTCCTTTAGATGATGCTATGCTCTAACTGGACACAATCATGACATGCCTCAATGGTACCAAGCAACCATCGCTTAACTGCTGCCAAGGACTTCACATTCTGGAAAGTACTGCCTCCTATGTCCCGTCCCATGGTATTTTACTTAGGCACTCCCTGTGAAGTTAGGCAACAGTACCGAAGAAGTCACCACTTCTAGTCTAAACAGCTTAAGCACCTCTTAGATCTAGCTTGAACAACATGTCGTGTTCAGTGCACAGAAAAGGATTGTACACAATCTGCACCATTTTCTGTCACTCTGAATAAGTAAGAATGCTGTGTTCAGCTCTAGCATGGGTGGAAGTCAAGCCAGTTCTCTTTATATATTTCTCCATAACCAACTAGAACACTGACATCTTTATTGTAACTGAACTCAGAATTTCACATTGATGTCATGCGTAATTTCAGATTGCTTCCTTGGCAGCCTAAGTGAAATTTCCTTCTAGTAAGTCTGTAACATTGTGTTGTTTGACCTAATCGATGTATGTCCCGTAAACAGTTCTGATACAGAAATACATGAAGTTGTTTTCATCTGAATTATTTCCTGCATCTCTTCCAGTAACCTCCATTTACCACTTCAGCCTGTATCTTCTTCCCTCCTTCTTCATCTTTGTCCTGCTACAACCCTGGAAATGCAGCCCATCTGTTCTTTGCCATTATAATATAACAGTTTACAATTGTACCTAAAACTGGTTTCTTGGTTGGTTGGTTGGTTTCCCTTTGATGCCAGCATTGAACACTTAGGGAAACACAAGAGGTAGAAGTCAATCACTGCTACTTGCAGTGATTTATTTATTAATCTTTCATCTAGTCCAATAGGAAAAGGACCCACTTGAATCTGTATGCTTAATTACAGTATAAATAGAATTTTAATCGAAATAACCAGAAACATAATTTCTATTCTGAGAGCATGAGGTAGCATCAATAAAATCCCATGTAACACTGTCAGTACTGCCCCACAGTTAGGGTTATAGAAGCCTAACAGAATTAACTATTGGGCATTTTTCAGGCTAGAGTCATACCTGCTTCCCTAGGCATCAGATAACATTTAAGGGTTGCATCATTTCTCTGCCCAGATTAATGATTGCATACACACCTTATGTCCCTTGGTTTACAAAGTTTTGACTGTGCACACTCACTTTTATGTTCTCCAGGAAATTTAGGGGAGGGTGGTATCATCTCTACTGCCACCCAAGTAAGATCTCAGTCTGTTCAAACAGCAAAGAGATGAAGACAATTTACCTTAAATCAGATTTTATTACTTCTAGTACTCTATTTTCAGATGATTCCTGAATGACTCTGGAAGGCAATAACTTAACTAATAATATAAAAAAACTAAAAAATTATTTACCATTACTCCCAGAAAAGGAAGCTGATGATGAAAACAGGTGATTACAGTTCAGTCCAAGAAGTACCCTCTTACCAGATTTGTTTTCTAGCTTGAAGGACAAATTATGGTTTTTTATTGTGTCTAATAGGCAAGTTGGAAGTCTCTTGGTACAGTATTCCAGGATTTATCATATTGTAAATAACTGCTAACATGATTTAACAAAGAAATAAAGTTACCTCTATTCTCTCCTCTATTAAATTATTTTCCCAAATCCTAAATAATAATGCACTTGTCCAAAACAAAAACATTTTAAAAAATTTACTCTTTCCCATGTGCATCATGAATTACTAACTTTTGCTGTTATTGTCAGTCTCAGTGTATTTACTTCATTGAAACAGTCATTAATTTGGTACTCTTTGAGAAAAAATGATGTATTTTCTGTTCCAAACATATAATTGTCTGAAGTATTTGAATGTTAAGTACATTAAGTATGTTGGCTTGAATTTCAACTGTAGTTAATTTTTTATTGACAGCTATTACACACAGCTACTAATATAACAGCAGCATACAGGTTAATCTTTTCATACTTATTTTCTAACATTATGATAAAATGAGAACTGCCCAGAGCACAGATGCTTTGTGCTTCAGTTTACTGCCCATCTGCTCTTTGGCAATAGACGTATAAGCCTTATATGAAGCATACTTAAAAATGTGCTTTCAATGCTATTCATTGAGAATTTTGTATGCAACTTGCTGAAACTTGAATTGGAAATTTCAGCCATCAGCATACCCCACCAAGATGAGGATACCCTCTTCCACAAGGGAGAAGAGATATTTTTGAAACTCAGGCATGCTAGTCTATGTGTTCTTCTCAATGAAGATGGTATATTGTACCATACACTTTGTTCTATCATAAAATAAAAGTACTGTATTTCTGTCTGTCCTTATTCTAATTTTGACATTCTCCCCACCTCCCACCCCAAATATTACTGAGAAATGCACAAGCAGAACTTGTTCTTGTGACAATTGTGTATTATTTCTCTGTAACAAAGTCTGAGCTCTTAGAAGAGTCTAAGTGCTCCAAATTGTTGGGTCAGAGTAAAACAAAGCTAAAGAATAATTATAATTTAAATGTAAGAACAAAAATTTAGGAGAAAAGGACAGAGTAGCATATCAATAGGTTAAGTGAGAATAGAAAGAACTGCTTCCACTTTAAAAAAATTAAATAATTGTTCAGGTGATGGAAAAGTTGGAAGATCTAGAGTGTAACAGATGACACTGAAAAGGAGTGTGGAAATTCACTGGAACAAAGAATTGCATCAATAAGATATACAAAAGAACAAAGGCAGTAGATAGCTATGGAAAAGTGAGTAAGTTCTGGTGGCAAACACTAAAAATGAGCAGCAGCACAGCAGGAGAAAAAGCCACAGGAGAAGTGAGGCATGAATTGTGCATATTACCATTAAATACTGTCTGAGGTATTACATGGCTGGAGAGAAGCTTGTGAAGAGTTGTTTAGATGATGATAGAGAGTTGAAGTGTAGCATCCCAGCTGCACAGACTGATAGTTTTATTCTCACAAGGGTATTAGCCAGCACTTGAATGTTATGGCACATACTATCGACATGTTTTAGTTATCTGTTAAAAGGGCAGCTTAGACCGGCAGAGGAACTGTATACATGGGCAGAGTACCTCTATGAGAAGTTGAGTACTATTAACACCTTGCTAGATAGCTTACAACTAGTTGCATATGACTTTTGTATGTTTTAATTTTGTGTTTCAAGAAATTGTACTGTGTTGAATTCACCTAGTAACAAGAAGGTGGCTGAAAGACATAAATTACTGAAGCTGTTTATTTCCTGAGAAGATTCCAGCTATGGAAGAGTGCAACATTATGTGTTCTGCACTGAATTGTGCTGGAGCAATTTATTCGTATTCATGAATATGTGAATAACTTCAGTTTGTCTTTTGTTCCTGCCATTATCTGATTACTTCAGCATCTCTCCTGGTTACATTTTTCTCAAGCTTTTCAACCACAGATGTTTAAGGGTAGTTAGGTGCTTAATTGCTGTTGAAGATCTGTAAAATACCATTGTAATGGATATTAAATACAGTCTTTCTCAGTTTGGGATTTTTTCAGCACTGACTTCTGTGGAGAACGGTGACCAGTCTAGGTCAGGTTGCTAGATATATTTAAACACAAGACTTCAAGGAAAGATACAGTGCTAACTGAAGACGCAGAGCTTCTGTGCCCCTTCCTTCTATGTTACTCAGGATCAAAAGGAACCATATCAGCTTCCCTGCTCTTACTTTTAGAAATGTCTGTAAAAGTTTGATTTGCTTTAGTTATTTAACAGCTATGCAAGACTTGTGATCATACAAGCATTGTACGTTTTTAGGAAAGAAAAGAAATTTTTGGTTTTATATTTTGCCTTTTATGCTCGGAAATGGTGAGTTGTCCCTTACTGACATCTGCCTTTGATTATCACTTATCCCAATGCACAGACAACCTGTTGGAATTGTGCATTAACAGTACAGCATGTACAGAAAGATATCACCAGGGTTTTTATGGCTAATAAGCTTTTTAAAATATCTGTCTGATTTCAGATATAAACCTGAAAAGATATTAATGGCCTTGCTCCTAACCTAGAATAAAGTGAGACATTCATCTTTGCAAATTGTTACAGCTTCTTTGACTGTTTGGTACTAACCTGATTTACGTATAAAAAGAGTCTGGCCCAGTGATGGTAAATATATTTCCTGCATCATTTTAGCTGTTTGTTCTTGTTTCATCCCTAATCCTGTGTTTGGATAACACAAAATTCAGAAATATTTTACACATGACTTGGATAAGATTTGTTTACCTTGTCTTGCAGATTCTCTCCTCTCCCATGGGTCAATTTACAGCTCCCACTGAATTTTAACTCCCGCTAAAGTCTTTGAAAAGAAGGACAGGATATCTTTCGGATTTAGCTTGCAAATAAACAGCAGGGTTGCTTGCTGGCAAAGGAATAATAACATAGCTAATTCTGAAGAGGTGCATCCTGTTTTAATTCAAATACAGCATTGTCTACCCACATACCAAGAAATTTTCAATAGTCTCTTGATCACCATGTATACATGCAGAAGGTTTAAGGGCTATGCATGTTTGTGTAATGGGCAAGTACCAAGTGTATTGCTCCATGTAGTGGCAATCTGTGCAACTGTACTATTAATAATGTCTATTTTACTATATTGGCAGCATTACTCTACATTTGTTACCATGAGAAGAGCTGAGTCATGTTACCTTGAATGTTTCTCTATGTCTACAAGCCTCCTACAATGCAGCTGACTAACACAACAGTGAACACTTACTATTAAGGGCAGTGGCCTGGCTAGCAATGGGTGTTACTGTGAGAATGGCAGAAAGGCAGCAAGTGCTTCTCTGGGACTGTGGAGTGAGCTACAGTTAGCGCAGAGTGAAGCCATTCTTTCTCTGTGTTACAGTTTTGTTTTGCTGACTTTTTTGGTTAGGCCTGGTTTGTTTGGTTTTTTTTTGGGGGGGGCGGTGTTTTCAGGATTTTTTTTGAGGGTGGGAAGAAGGGATGAAGAGGGATTGTTACTAATATTTCAAAAATGACAAGCACAATTTTTACTTCTCAAGGAAGATGTGGGGAAAGACAGAAATATTCAGGAAGGTGAAGCAACTTGTGTATCAGTAATGAAAGTGCCATTTTTTTATTTTGTTTTTTCAGCTGTGGCAAGGTCAAGAGTGGAGGAAAATAACATAGATAAAAATGTACCAGGAAAGACCATTAACTTTGAAATGAGGCAGAATGATCCAGGACTTCCACAGTGGTTATGGTCTCCAGCCTTTCTTCATGAAAGAACAGGGACACAATGAAGAAAGGGAGGCCAGCCGTTTCTGACCAGAGATGGATTATCTTTCCTGCCACTTCTCTCCTTCACCGAATGTCATGTGGCAACTGGTACACCAGGAACTCTCTACCAGCCAGCAGCAAGGCTGACTGCTCCCAATGGGACAGTCAGGGCTGGCACAACCCTCAGGGCCATGACACTCCCAGACAGAGTCTGCCTTGCATACACTTTTAATTAGGGGCATATTCCAGTGATACGGATGGATTTTCTGAGTTATCTACATTGTTTCTGGAATTACATAGGAATAAGGCAACATTTTTCAAGCAGTGTAAATAATTTACATACTAACTGCCCATAATTGCCCACAATTTCTTCTCCTTTCAGTATAAATTTAGTAATATTAAAATCTCTTCACCTTTGGAAGCAACATGTATTAGGTCCTCTGTCATCTTATGGACACAAATTACTTCTGGGTGCTTCTTTTCAAAGCTCTGCATCAGTGAAGTGACTAATAACTAACATGGGACTTTATCGTGACTATGAACTCAGTGAACTTTTCCTAACAGTTAATTTTATTTTTTTGGAGTGTTTTGGACTTCAGCTACATACTTTTCATCTTATTATCTGACCTGTACAAGTTGCAAACCACACACGGCGGAGTGATACATTTCTATGTAATGAAGGCTGAAAAGAGCTATGTGAATTTTCTGTCTTCTAGTGCACTAATTCTTGCCTCACCTATTTCTAAATTGTAACTGTAATAGTAAGAGAGATTAAACATGGAAACAAATGACTCAGCAACATAGTAGTTGTTTCTTTGCTTTCAGTCTAGGTATTTTTATAAAATGTTTGTTGGAACTTAAGGATTTGATAATGAAATTAACAGAAGTTCTTCTCCCTGCAGGTGGAGACTAGATTAATCTGGATCACAATGAGCACTTTGAGTGTTAAAGGCTGTCAAAGAAATTGAAAATTAATTGTGCGTATTGTCATGCTAGTAATTAGAAAGATTGTGAAGGTTTTGTTACGACTTTGGAATGTCTGGCAATTTATGTTTATAGGTCATAGGATATCATTTGTCATTCTCACTGGATGCTAAAACAGATTTTAGTGGGAATACTGATTTTGTGTTTTGACATTTGTTTTGCAAGAGGGAAAGGGAAGAGGTCACTTGTTTGATTTTATTCATTTGCAGCCACCCAAACAGACTGATCTAACTTGGCTCTGTTGCATGGTAACTTTCACTGCTGTCTCTGTGTGACAGGACCCTGAGTTGGCCTAAGTTTTAAATGGGTAGACTCTTATCTTTAGATCAAAGACTGTAAAATCTATTTGTATTTGAACATAACCTAAAAACCTCTGTTTTGTGAATAGACTAACCAGAATGAATTGGAACATGGAAAAAGCTTTTTTTTGTTTTATTTTGGGCTTGCTTTTAGTCAAGAACATCTGCAATTTTGGGGGGATTGCAACAAACTCTTTAAAGTCTCCTCTAAGTCTTCAGATAAATTTTCTTTTTTTCTCCATCTCTAGAATTTGGCTGTTTCCACTGCCTGCTTCTCTCAGAAGTCTCTATTGTTCTCCAGATGCACAGCATACTGTGCACTCATTCCTGGACTCCCCTTACCTGCACTCAGGGAAGCGTATTTTGCCTTTTGTGTAAACATGCTCAATTACAAGACAAGGTCTGGTCCAAGAGGATCTGCATATTTCCCACTCTTCATAATCCATCACTTTACTGCTGCTTCCGATTAAACTAAGTAAGAGCGCTATAGAGGAGGAGTTCATATGTTTTTTAATGGATTCATAAATGAATCCATACACAAACATACCCAGAATACCTTGCATCATAATTTAGCAACTTGTATTCTCTCTATAATAAAACATTTTTGCAGTTTCAGATCCCAGTGCCTAAAAATAAGGTTTCTAAAACCACCTTCAGCTTCCAAAATAAGGCATAACATCATTTAAGGCTTATTTTTTTTACAATGTCAGTAAATATTTGTCTTAATTTTTACTTTCATAAATCAATTGCATGTTCTGAAACTAGTTTTTACAGAAACGTTGGATTAAAACTCCAATTTCAGTAAAATAGAAGTAAAAATAATCAACCATCTTTCCCAATCTACAAAGAAATAACAGAATGTCTTTTGACCAAGTACATTTTTAGAACTCAGGTAAATTTTCAGGTAACTCACACTGTTATGTAATTGTTTGATTTTTTTTCCCAAACTTACACACTCAAGATTAAAAATAAAGAAAACAAAAAAAAAACCAAACAAACAAAAGAAAAACCCCAACCCAGAAGTTTTTTTGTTCTATATTATTTTATTATTGTAATACAGTGCTTTGGAAAGTTATGTATTTATGACTGTGTTCTGTAACCAAACCATAAGACTACATGCCACTCATGTAGCAGAAGCACTCTTCTTTTAAGTTAAGCAAATAGACTGAGACATAAATACACCAAGATGATATAACCTATGAAAACACATATGTATACATTTCACCAAAGCCTAAACACTGAACTATGGAAGGATTTGCAAAAAATAGATGGTGGATGAGTAGGAATTTTAGCATCCAGTCCTAGACCCGCATTTCCTATGTTATTTAACTTCACCTACCTGATGTAATATTCTGGGGTTTCCAGACAGAGATAGAGGGAGACAGAAGGCTCATAATTTCATAAAGTAGTATGTAAAGTGATGTCATCTTGTCGGAGGAAAAGGGAAGTACTAGACTTACTTAAATATAGTTACGTTACTTACGTAGCTATTCCATGTACATATGTACTAACTGTAATTTTGTGTGGTATGTTACTATAGTCACATAGCTAAACTTAGTTAGGACTTCCAGTGAAAGACTCCTTCAAAAGTAGGTTATTGTCACCAAACATAAAACAACTTGCACTTTTGGAGAAGATATTTTTAACTGGTTTGCATTGGGTTCTATGGAACATATGGCTCTTAAACAAGGCAGAAAAAGTCACAGAAGGTGGCTTAACAGCTCCTACAGCTACTTGTTTTTACAGATAAATCAATGTGCGTTTAAATGAATTTATGTTTAGGCAGACAGATGAGGAAATATTAAGTTAAAAATCAGTATGGAAGCCATTAATACACAGACAATGGTAAAAATTGATTCACCTTTCTGTCTGATAGTTCATCAAACACAGGATTTTGGAGTTAACAGCTAAACACTTTGTACTGATTTTGATTAGGCATGTTCAAGAACAGTTATTCCTTTCTTATTCTAAATCAGGTTTTGAAAGATTTTATAAGCCTGAGAGACCATTTTTTGTCTAGTGAAAAACATCAATCTTCAACATACTGTTAAGCTTTCGTATAATCTTATCTTGGAACAAAAATGAAGGTAGCTGGTACCTACAGATGTGAATGTGGACACTTCATTAGATAACTAATGGTCCCATTGGCCATGCACATTTCAATACTATTAAAATATACCTCCAATGGAATGTGGAAAAAATTAGTCATGAGCTAGTAGTATGAGACACAGAGCAGGTTCAAACACAACACATTTAATATAGAAAACTATTTTCTACTTTCTGAGGGCTTGTTTTTCTCTCTTTAAAATGCAAACTTTTCAGACCTAAATTTATAGTTCCTGGCTGTTTGCTGTTGTACAAAACTTAGCATCTTAGGTTCCCTAGATGCACCTAATCCTGTACACTCTGCTTAACTTGACCTGTGAGTGAACACTACAATGGATATCAGCATCATAGTGTTCCATCCATCCAAAACATAGTCTTGCTGGACTGTGGTCCTCCTACCTCCTCCATTTCCTTCTGTAGAAAGGAAGGGAGGAAGGAGAAAGGTCTCCTCTTCATGTGGACCTACCCAGAAATCTGAGCCCTTCAGGGTACTTACAGACAGAGGTACCCTTTCTGGATTTGTCTTATTAAACTGCTCATAAGACAACTCTTTTTGTAGCATCATTTTCCATGTACAGAACCTGCAAAACCTTGTTATGCTATGCCAAAAGCTTCAATATGGTTATTGTATGTTTCTTGCCTGACACTCCCAATAAGGAAATGACCATTTAGAAATGTTTTCAGTACATTGATCAAACAAAATTGTGCTCTCAGATTAGTATACATGATTCTTTATAAACTTGCAAGGCGATTGTATCCAGAGGTACCTGTCAGAATCTCATTTTCTTGGCCATCATACAGACATACCATAACTGACAATTTCACTTAGAATGAGCACTTGTGAAATGTGAAAACACAGCATGGGTTGGGAAAAATGAGGTAGCAGTAAAAGCAGGCAAATCACTATGCCATTACTGAAGTCTCCACTTGCTCTGCTTAGATGATGCCAGTCTGCAGCACACTGTGTTCTTGCTGTGTGCTACCACAAAGAGAAATTTGTAAGTACAGATATCACTCCTATTCATAATGGCCATAAACACAAGATTTTGCATCCTTTTTTAGAAGGATTAAAACTTCAGTTTTAGCATAAGCACAACAGGAAGATAAGAAGGTTAGATTCTGTGAGGTGTTCCTGGTTTTGTTCCTGTTTGGGGTTTTTGTGACTTGAAATGTCAAGAATTCTGTTTTACACTGGATTCATATTTGGCTCTTTAAAATGTTTAAACTGCTGTAAATTAACCTAAAGAATAAAAACATCTACACCACTAAGGAAACCCTGTCAGAGGCACCAGATGCTAGATGTGCATATACTTCAAAAACATTCCGTCTACTTTTAAAAACCACTTCTAAGATCTCTTATGACCAAACGACTTTTTTTTTTTTTTTTTTTTTCCCCTGCCGGAACTCTATGGGAAGCTTTTCTTCTTTCAAGTACAGTTCCCTGTACACATAGATTAAAAAGGCAATCCCAGGCTGAATCACTTCTTAGTCTCTTTTGTGTTTAGTGACCATCATAGAAGGAGTTTGTGATCCTAGTCCAGGTATCAATGAAGTGTATCCTTTTCACATGAAAAAACAGTAGTATTGTCACCTCTCCAAATAAATGCCTTAGAGAAGGCATATTTGATATGAGCAACCTTATAGTTGGCCCATAGTCAAGGGCCAGCTTGCAGTATTTTTTGTCTATAAAAGATCTTCTTACATAGAAGTACTCTCACCCTTTCTTTAACCAGATGAAACATTCTTTCTGTGTAGCTTGTATCACTAATAAAACCCTGACAGCTCCTGAGCACTGGAAAAAACTCAACACAGTAAGATTTACAATGTTGTCCCACAAATATCTGAATCATGTGAAATGGTTGCAGTCATTTGTCTTAAATCATGACAAAGGCACAGCTGTAATATAATTAATGCATAATCTTATCTTCATAAGTGTATTAAACTGTAGTATATTGGTTAATCTCTATAGTGCATGGTAATTTCACCTTATTCCTAAAGCTAGCTACACCACATTAGTGATCACACTATGCTTTCCATTCTAAGCAGTGTGAGTAGATGTATTTTTCTGTTTCTCTTCTGTTCACACTGAATTCATTTCTATAAATATAAGTATCATTAAATCATTCCTTTTTCCAAAATCTTTTTATAGAACTTGAAGAGAGCACTTGAAGAGAGGTATACTAGAGGCTTCTTTGGGTGCTTGTCAATTTAATCTTACGTTTAAAGACCTGTTTTCAAAATGCTTCTAGGATTTGGTGTACTTTGGGTTTAATGACGTTTAAATTCGTTTAGTTCTCCTGATTTAGGAACATTGCTACTTGCACTTGAAATTTAAGATCAACTTAGACCAAATATGATTAACATGAAATAATGGGAAATAAATTAAAACAAACCAACAAAATAAAAGGTAATCTTTTTGTTTTCTAGAAAAGCCTTTCCTAAGTTTTTAGGAACTTTCTCATTGCTTGTCTGACCCAGAGGTCCTAACCCTCATATATTTTCATATAAAAAAATCAGCATTGTATTGGCTTGTGTATTTCAGTTTGGTTCCTAAAAGATTCTGTTATAAATTCTCAGGAGAGATGGGACATTTAAAAGTCAATATTAAAAGCTGAATAGCAGGAAAACTATAGTGGAGATCAAGACATTTTACAACAGAGGTTTTTAGTTGCCTTTTGTGTTCTGACTGATAATTAACCATCTCTATGTGAAAGAATAAAACCACTTATCTTAAGGGCAGTTGGAATCCTGTTAAGTACTCTGCATTTTAGCAAATGGTATTTTCACACTAGCCAAATGGACTCAATCAGCTTTATGGAGACTGTTGTTCATCTTTTAAAAATACTGCTGTGTAAGAAATCCCAAAGGAAATATATGTATTTAAGTCACGTTACTGAATATTTACTGTTCTTCCTATTTTCATTTCTATAAAATAAGGACATTCACAATTTTTAAGAGCTCTGACCAGTAGACCAGACTATTATTTAAATCAATAGGTTAAAAAAAAAAAAAAGCTAAGGTTATTATGCAATATCCTGATTTATGTACTAGGAACATAAAATATATTTTTAAATACCTAGCCAAAAATAAGAACTGGTGCTCTTTACAGGTAATTTCGTTAATGTTCTTTTAAAGAAAGATAATTTTAGCTCCTTAATTTAATAATCATAGATTTTCTATTTATTGAAACACAAAATTTCAGAAAAAGAAAGCAAATAAAATGAGATGTCGTGATACTTTAAGGGACTTATTCCAAACATATAACCTTAACACCTCTTCAATTTATTTTTCTTTTTCTTTAGAAGTCAAAGCATATAAAGACTACAGCCAAATCAGTAGTTCACTACTGCAAGCTGCTAAACAACTTTGTTTGTACTCATTTCAATGAATCACTGTGTAGGCATCACTGTGAGCACTGTGGAGATAAGGCCTGAATGTTCAGGAGCTGTCCCTATCAGATTTTTCCCAGAGTTGAGATTAGTTCCTTCTGACTAAGCGTTAACCATGTGAACTGTGACACTCTAGTCAGCAGGATTATTTGTTGCAAGATTAGTATGTGCATTTTGAGAGAGCTGTGCACTATTCTAGGGTCTGCCAATAGATCAGTAAAACAGTAGCCATGGTTCCCATCCTCTTTCCTGTAATATTAGTATTTCTTCTAGATAAGCAGTTTGCTATTTCTGAAATCCTAATTAAAGTCCACTGATATGTTTTTTTACTACTGTCTACTTTGTACTTCTATATTTGTACATAACCAGACATACTGGGTTTACTTTTTAAGGTTTCTTAGAAACATTGGCTGTAGCTTGTTGACATATGCGTAGAGTCTGAAACTGCTATAAAGGAGCAGCAACAAAACACTTCCTGCTGACATACTGTAATGGAATAATCAGCACAAACACCAAGGAAATAAATTATTTTACTGTTGAACATATTTGACAGATAAATTGCAGAACCTTTTAATTTTTCCTACCTTAAAATAAAGCACATAAGGCTCCTTCGGTGTCTGTTCTGATGATGGTATTTAATATGCTTTCATAATATAACTTGCAACACATTTTTGTATTTTCAGCTTTATATCTTCTTCTATCTGTAAAGAACTGGTCTCTGGAACTGAAGTTGGGACACACGGAGAAAAGGGTTTGCAAGTGTCAATTGAATTAAAAAGGCTTTGTCAGCTGCATAAAAAAATGCCCAATGCATAAACTAAACTGAATTTAATTGGTTATTTTTTTTAGTACTTTGAAGTGAGAGCACAATATCTGTCTTAAAAGGTATTATTAAAATAGTTTATCTCTCTATTACATGATTTGTGAATATTTATAACAAGTAAACCTTTTCAAGCTTGACTCAGTCATAAGCAAATTTATATTGTAACTATTTAAAGCATAACCAGAACATCTCCTTTACTTTTTTTTTGTAAGAGCAGACCAAATTACTACATCTCTAATCCCACAGTTAAATTTCTTTTAAAAATATGAAACAGTAAAATTAATACCTTGAATTAATTTTTTTTAAATCACTGTGTTATGCCAAGGAAAAATGATCACTTCAGCTAGATATGAAAATAAGAATGTCATCATATTAGCATGTCATCACATGCTAATATTGTTAGTGTGATTCAAGTCTACTCCCTCTGTAATGCCAATGCAGCTTTCCCAGGGAAACTTAATTTAAAAGACGAACCATTAGTTCTGTATTCTTGTACCTTGAAAATTATAAATTTTGTATTTTTTCTGCATACAGTTAGTGCTCTTCCTATACCAGTGATAAAAATTATATTTAGATCATGTATATCCAAGTAGGTGCTAAAAAAAGCTTAGGAATCTGAGTACCTGTTGAAAATGTTTACATTTTTCTTCAGTAAGTGCCACAACTGAACATAAAATTTTTGAAATTTTTATGTACCTATAACTACTGAATAATTTTTATTATTCGTATTAATATCCAAGCACATTTTTAAACCTCTTAATGACTTGCTTTCTTTCATATTTCATTTTTATTTGATGACTTTTTTTCTGTGGCTTAAGTGCACCCATAGCTTTTGTATTATGGGAGAAGCAATCATGATATGCAAAATAATACATAGCCAAATTTAACTAAATTAGTATGAGGTAATACTCACCTTTATGTCTCAACTAACTACTTCATCCTCCAAGGGAATACAGGTGAGTGAAGGTAATCCTTTCATAATCAACATCCTATAGTATGTTATACCTTTTTATTACAAAGATTTGTTCTTTTTCGACTCTTCTTTTTATTGATAGTTGATCTCTCCTTTTATATAATTTGTGCAAGGCCAAAAATGTGGAAGCAAACAGCAATGTCAAAATCTATCAGTAAATGAAAAAAAGCTACCAAAAAGCAATCTGCAGAAGAAGTTGGTTTAGGAAATAAACTTGAAAACAAGAATCCCCTTAAATTAGATTTCTCAGCTCACTCACATGTTTTAGACCTACAGCACAGCAGAAAGATAATAGTAACGAGGAAAATCTGAGTTTTGAATCAGTTCCTAAGTTTTGTTTCTTGAGTATATTGGAGGTCAAAGTACTCACTTTTTTAGGAAGCTACAAAACCATTGGAAATCAATGAAAAGACTTAGACTTCAGTGAAGGTAAATTCTTTAAGAATGTCATACTCATCACTTGGATTGTAGTGAGCAGTTATGCCAGCTGACTTAGTTTCACTATCAGTATTCTGGCTCCATTTCCCCATATGGCTTCTTTTCTTGTTCTCTCTTCACATAAGATACAGCTCCTGCTGTAAAAACTTAACTCAGAGGGGTTTTTTTTTCAACCTTTTGGTAATGATACAGACATTCCTACTGTGAAACAAATAAGTAAATAGTGTAATCCTTGAGCAAAATCATAAAAGGCTTTGCTTTATTTTTACAGCTGCCCTGGATAGTTTGTTGCACAGATTGTACCATATTACATTCCTGAAATATATCAGAGAAGACTAAATATGGTCAATACAAATACAATTTCCATAGTAAAATTGTAAGGTTACAATGAAGCTGATTTATTCACTGGAAATTTCTGTAAATGCTTCCTTTACCCCTGGCTTCCATGACATTGTAGATAGCTCAATGTATATATTCAAACAAATTTCTTCCTTCCAGAAATTGTTTAGTATCTGTTTGCCCTTGTTGCTTATCCCCCTTGATTTCAGTGATGTCATGAAACACCATCCGTTGCCATGGCAACAATCAGCAGTGTGTGGCGTGAGCTGCGATGATTACAGGTCTGCACTGCTGCACTGTTTTTTCCAGTCAGTTCACAGAGACATCTTTTGTATATTCCAAGTTGTGTTATTAACACGTTTAACCAATTCTGTGCATATGTAAGTGCTTGTCACTGTAGAAAATACATTCCCCGAAGGGCTTCCCATACACTCTTTTGTGTACATGCAGACACACCACTTAACGCTAGCTAGCATTTTCACCTTCAAGTGGCATTACCTTATATGTGTGGAGAAGGGCATACGGAAGGGTTAATTTCTGATGTGGAACAGCACTTAAGTCAATTCTTTTTCCTAGGTCTACAGGCAAACAAGTCCAAGCAGCAAGAATGGGGCAAGTTGTGAGTAGTTATTAAATGAGGGGGAGAGGGTTGTGCAGGGGGCTTTCCCTTAACAAACACTGTCTCAGAAACCCTCCTCTTTTTCTTTCCTTTCTTTTTAAGAACAAAGGCTGATCTGTGATTTACAACCCACTTCCATGTTCTGAAAAGAGAGAATTTCCTAACGGAAATTCTGGCTGTGGAAGAACTCTGATTCAGCTGTGGAGACACATAGCCACAGATCAGACTTTCTCACATGGTATGTAGCAAACATTTCTTTTACAGTTTGCATCTGGAAGGAGGACAGAAAAGCTCATTCTGCTTAATTTTGAGGTCATCCATGACTCATACCAAGATGTAGCTGTGAGCTCTCATGCACAATTTATTAACGTGAAATAAGCTCAGCTAACATTTATCTGCACTTTTGCATTGGGTTAGCAAATAATTCTATCAAATTGTTCCCAAATGCTTGCCAAGGATAGTAAAAAAAAAATCCATAAAATTTTCTGCTTACCAAGAAGTTACCTAAGTCTCCCTCTCCAAAATTCATGTTAGTTTATGTAGTATCTTTTGGAAAGTTAGGGGGGAAAAAAAACCAAATTCATTGTCCTCAATTAAGTGCATAACTGAATTCCATTTTACATCCATAGCCCACCCTAAATCCTCATGAAAACTATTGAGCAAAACTTGCAGAGGTGAGAAACAAGATAAGTGGGAGGAAGCATTCTGCTACGTGGTGCAGAGGTGCAATACTCCTGTACCTTGGCAACACCGTCAGGGAAAGGATCTGTGCATGACTTTGTATAAACCTTTTCTGTTTTCAGAGCCAAGAGACTCTCAAATTATGTTTGGTTTAGTAAATCATGTGGTGCAAAAGAATGGATACATAGAGCAAAAGAGTTGGTGTGCCCCTGGAGAATGTCTTCCTTTTTTTGTTGCAAGCAAAAAGTGGCAAACAATGAGAGTTTGCTCATTTGAGAGCAAAGTACAGCAAATAGGAACAATGAGATTCACTTCAGAAATGTTTTTCTCATCTGAATTGAAATTCGACCCTGAATTGAAAGCTGCCTGAAGATGTTATAAAATTTGGTGCTAGTGCCTTTCTTTAAAGGAAAATAATTTTGTTTGATATTATCATTTAAATATTAATTAAATTAATATTCATATAATATAAATATTAATTAAATATATATTTATACATTATATAATGCATACTTTAAATATTAATTAAATTAATATTAATTAAATGAATAAATAAAAGGGAAAAGTGTTGCATGCTCATATTCATTGGATAACACTTGAACAGCCCTGATCCATGCTTCATCATATATTTTGCTCTCATATTTAGATCACAGGCTACCTAGAGGACTTCAGATATTTCAGGGATTTTCTTTGTCACCAAAGAAAAACTTTAAATGTATTTGAAAATATAATGAAATAATTTATTTATTGCTGTATGAACATTCCTAGCATTGTATCTTAAAATACTAATTAAAGAAAACACTTTGCATTCATTTTGTAGTTCACCCTTTACTCTCAATATGGGAGCCTTCAGGAATGAAACCTGCCTATTTTAAAATGCAAGTGAGTTAAATAATTCATCTATATGTGCTTTCCTCTTCAAAAAACCTACAAGAAGTCGTTGTAAATATGTGATGAAATGTGTCAAGTAATTTGGGCAGTTTGTATTACTGTTTTAAAAATCATTGACAAAAGAAAGGATTTATTGCTCCTGTGCTTGAATCAAAGATACTCTTTGGTAAGAAGTGATCTTTCTTTATTTCTCTGAACAAAGAGTTTACATTGAGACCACAAGATCATCATGCATTTTAAATTATATAATGGAGTTTATATATATAAAAATTATTCCTGATTTAACTACTGGCTTTCATTTTCTTTTCCAGTCTTTTGTTCCTTTACAGTACAGAGATGAACTGCTATGAAAATTAGAATTTTAAAAATAAAACTTTTTATTGTTATTTGCTTGTTTGGTTGGTTTTTGTAAGGAAGGTGAACTCAATTGTTTATTTCCACTAATTCCTTATAATACTAGGCATGGACAAAGGTCTGTTTCTGGACAGCAGGGGAGGATTGCTTATTTATTTCCATCTTCTCTATCTGTTGCTTTTCTAAGGCTAGAAATAAAAGAAGAAGAAAGAACATTCTTACATATTCTCTGATAAGATATCCTCTTTATTCTACATTTCTGTTCTTCCTGAGTCTCAATAGTCTATCAGTGTGAATTGTGTGCTTGCATATATAGAAAGAAAACAACAGTATTTGTACATGATATTTAGTCATGAATTCATTTGGCATTTTGACATAAAATTGTAACTAGTCATGTATCTAAAACTGTTGATGCCCTAACACATTAATTATACAATAGAATGAAATAATAGAACTGTCACTGATTTTCCTGTCTAAATGTTTGGCATTTAATCAAGGCAATGAGACTTTACCAAAACCCAGATACTGATGTAAATTAGCCTGGCTCTTTCCTCTGAATACACATTCTTGGGTTGTGTTTCTCCTTGTCATTTCCAGCACATATCCTTTGGAAGCAAAGCAGTTAGTGTGTGTTTGTCTGTTTGTTAGATAGTTAGATCTTTGCAGGCCTTGTTAGTTGATAGACATTTGCAGATAATGGTCTGTCAGTCAGCACAATTCAACTAACAAAGAAGTGGATTATTTATAAAAGGATGCACTGTCTGGAGCCTCAGTATCTGAAAGATTTCAATTGCTGTTGTTATTTACCATACCCTCTGTGTCTAACATAGTTCTGATGAAGAATGGGTTGCGTATCCTAACAGCACATGTACACTAACTTCCCCATGCTGGCAGAGCTGGCATTGGCAGAGTCTGGGTCTGCTGCACTGTGCTCTTTCCCACAGCTAAAGGAATAAACTGCTTCTTTACTGGTGGCATCTCAGTTCCAGTCATTTCTGCAACAGTCCCTTGCCACTAAGGAATCCAAAGTATCTGTTCAAAATACTAACTGTCTGAGAGTATGGTGATGGTAAGTCCAGCTAGCAAGAAAGAGAAGCTTCCAAACACAAAGTAATCTCTTTACTCATACCAGAGATGTGAAGGTCGGGTAAATACCTGATCATGTTCATGCCTTTGTACTGAGTGCTCAAAAGAGAGTAGAGAAAGCATTATGCCTGTGCTCTTTTTCTTCATTCTCTTAATATCAATTCAAGCAATTGGTCATCCACTGGGAAAAGAGTATCTAGCAAATTTTCCATGTGTCTTGTGGCTGTGATTAGCTGGAGTTCTAAGTAAGGAGCAAATTGCTGTAGCCTATTAGCGTAATTAATACACAAACAATACTAAATATTTTGTATGTTAAGAGTCATTTTATTAAATAACATAAATTAACCAGTACATATCTTTTGTTAAAATCATGACTGCCTCAAGCAATGTTTGTGCCAAAACAATTATGCTGTTTATATTCTGGTTAAGAAAGAATACTGTTCTCTCTTGACATGGAGCAATTTATTATGTGAATATCACAGTACTCCTAGTCCCTACTAAATCTCACTTAAGATTTGCTGAAGATCTGCTGGCTTGTATCATAGCAACATAGAAGTATCTTAGCATTATTACTCTATCAGATACTTGCTTTTGGGAGGGGAGGAGATACTGTGCCAACAGTTTAAAAGATTTTTCTTTCCATGTCAGAGCTAGCTGAATCCACGGGAGAGAAAGACATGAAATGTGTCATCTGTTCCTCTAATAATAATGCTTTATCTCTTTCAAACAAGAAAAAATGTTTAACACAAATGGCTGTCTGCATGAAAGATACTGTTATATGGCACACGTGGGATTTCCTCAGAGACCTGTATACTATAGCTGGGTGCATCAGGTGGTGTTAAATTTTCTAGTAAAGTATTGAAATTTTCTCCTAAAGAACAAAGGGTATCATTTCAGCAGATTTCTATACTTCACTGAGGTTTTTTTTGTATTTAATTTGTCAAGTTCATCTTTGTAACCAAAAATTTTTGCATTGATGATTTGGTTTGTATTTTGTGTTTTTTTCTTTCTAGCTTTTTAATTCTGTCTACAAAACCTGTCTGTCTTTCTCTCTCTTATGTAACTGATAGCTGTTAATAAACATTCCCATTACAAAGAAGTAATGAAATAACCTCTAATCTTGGCTAAAATGACAGCTATAAAATAAAAATACTTATAAATGACATCCGTAAAATAAAAATACTTATAGATTTCTACTTTTAAGTATTTTGCCTTTTACTTTTTTTTCCTAGAACTTCATCAAGGTAGTACTCAACTCCTGAAGACATACAGCAAAGACATCTGATGCAAAATTATAATTATGATGCATCATAAATAAATCTGAGAGCAAAAGCAGGATCTTCTATCTATACTTTGACTTCAGGGTCCCTTTTAACTTATAATTTCCCACATTAGTCAGAGTGATTCCAGTGAGTCTATCAAACAATAGAGCCATATTGTAGGCTACACCAATAAGCAGTTCTAGCTGTCTCTTCTTCTTTTAAAAGCTATTCAGTAATTTTCTCTCTGCTTTGAAAGAATCAAGGAAAAAAAAATTTTTTTTCTTAATTATAATCTCATTCAGCAAGAAACTCCATGTTTCTTACCTGTAGAATGTATGTTCTTATTTTTAATTCTTTTTGTAGGTTTTCCATCACCAGGTATCAAACAGCCTTAGATCCTAATGCAAACAGAACTTAACATGTATGTGAGAAATTAAATCATTTTCCTGTGGCTAAGAAAAGAGGCAGTCAGCTTTATGAAGTAAGTCTGAAATGTGAATCTAAGTAACAATGGTAATGTGAACAGCTGGAATTTGCCTATATTTTATGATTATTATTAGGAAAAACAAAACAGACCAAAAAACCCCAACAAACCCACAGAAAACAAAAGAAAACCAACAACAACAGGAAAAAAAAAAAAAAGACCAAAAAGTAGTCAATTAAAATTCATGTTGACTGATAAAAAATTTTCTGGAACTATTTTATATGGGTAATTGAAATTTGGTAGTATATACCATTATCTAAGGAAAATAACTCTTAAAAAAAACCCACAAACAAACAACAACAAAAAATAACAAATACTTAAATATATTTTGAGTTACACATGTAAGCAGTAAAATATTTTGTTGAGCTGATCTGGAACACATCATGTCAGGTTACTTCAATATAATTTGCATCTACTAGTTTATCTCAATTCTTTCTACATGGAACATATGAGCACTCAGATGACTTCTATGCTCAGATCCTCATGCTATAGTATGAGTATTTGATCTAGCTATGAGAGACAGTTAAAGAGTGCTGGGTTCGCGAAACCCATGTTAGGACAGAAAAATTAAGTAAATAATTTTTTGTCAGTTCAGTAAATTGTATTCAGAAACATTTTGTTTATATGGAAAAGATCTTTTTTGCACACCTTTTTAGAGATATATTCCTAAAGTATGTATTAAAAGTTTAACTTTTCCTCCTTGATTCTCATCAAAATAACAATTTGGAATTTTGTTCAGTATTACTTATTTCCAGTCAGACCTTTTTATGGTGCAAAAATAAGACAAGAGATATTATTTTCTTGTTCTAACAGTAAAGTACCCCAGGGAAACAATATAATCATAGATTCATAGTATGGTTTGGGATGAAAAGGACCTTTAAATGTCACCTAGTCCAACTTCTCTGCAGTGAGCAGAGACAACTAGATCAGGTTGCTTAGAGCCCCATCCAACCTGGACTTGAATGTTTCCAGAGACAGAGCATCTACCACCTCTCTGGGAAACATATGCCAGTGTTTCATCACCCTCATTGTAAAAAATTTCTTCCTTGTATCTAGTCTAAATCTACCCTCTTTTACTTTAAAACCATTACCCCTTGTTCTGTCACAACAGGCTCTGCTAAAAAGACTGTCCCCATCTTTCTTACAGGCCCCCTTTAAGTACTGGAAGGCTGCAGTAAGGTCTCCCAGGAGCCTTCTCTTCTCCAGGCTGAATAACCCCAACTCTGTCAGCCTCTCTTTCCTTGAAGGAAACTACAGCCCGTGGAGAGCCCATGGAGGAGTAGACTCCTGGCAGGAACAGCAGCCCATGGAGAGGAGCCCACAAAGAAGCAGATTTTGTGACAGAAACTGTGACCCTGGGGCACCCATGCTTCAGCAGTCTATTTGTCAAGCACTGCACCCCATGGAAAGGCCCCATACTAGGGCACTTCATTAAGCCATGTAGACCCGTGTTAGAGGAGTTTGTGAAGGACTGCATCCCATGGGACGGACCTCATGCTGAAGAAGGGGAATCACCTCAGGGAGAGGAATAAGGGTGTAGAAGAGTCAGGAGTGGAGCTGAGCATGAGAATATGGGTTTAGGAAGGAAAGTGTTTTTACTTTTGTTTCTGTTTCCCACTATCCTACTCTATTTTTAATTGGCAATAAATTAATCTTCCCCAAGTTCATTCTGCTTTGCCCATGACAGTATTGGGGAGGTGTCTCTCTGTCCTTATCTTAACCCATGAGCTTTTTCATTTATTTTCTCTCCCTGTCCTGCAGAGGAGGGGATTGAGAGAGCAGCTTTGTGGTCATCCAGCAGATAGCAAAGGTTAACCCACCACAGATGTACACAAGAGAATGGAGATTAATAATTATTGCACACCTAAAGTGTATGTCTGCCTTGCATTTTGCATTTTCTGTATTAATTTTCCTACTTCTTTCTGAAGATCCAGTTAAGCTGGAAAAAGATTATGTTGCACCTTTTCAATCTTTTTAACTGTTTTAGAATAATGTTTATTTTAATATTGGTTTGCTTCATTCACAAATCCTTACTCTTTCCATTAAAACTTCATAAATTGTTTTCATTACTTCCAGGTTTGTAAGCTTCTATAATACAGTAGGTATGACAGAAGAAGCTCCTTCTTAAGAGATGAACAATTAATCAATCTGCTGATCACTGGATTGAAATAATGCAGATTCATGCACAGTTTATGTTCTGGGTTTCAGTTTTCCTCACTTTTCTTTTAGTACTCTCCATTCCCACCCAAACATTAATGTGTTTGGTAAACACTGAAACTTTGGTTTCCCAACAGCTCACGCTCCCACATCCAGCTATTCGCTGCTGAGGAATTTGTTCTGCTGCCTCTTCTCCTAATATTCTCCACTCACTTCTGGAGGTACCAGAAAACCAAAAATGTCGTGTCCCCCCCCCCAAGCCTCTGGCAGGAAAAGCAGGGGAAACATCTCCTTGGGCTGGAAGAGAGTGGAGAGAATGAGAAAGCTGTTGGGCTCATTACAGTCCCCTTTTCTCAGCTTTCAAGAGCAGCACTCGGTTGCTAAGCTGGAGTTCATTCTTCTTGCAAAACAGCTGTAATCAGATGCCTCCATTCTGAGAGGCAGTAAACTGGAACTGAAAGTTAACCTAAGGAGCTGTCTTCCTCCTCCCCAGTTATTATTGATTATTTGTTCACAGTTCCCACAGAAATGCAGATTTTCTTTTCAAAGTTTCTTCACACGAACAGAAGGTAACTTACATTAGACATCAGGAAAAACTGTATAGTTTTTCTAGGTGAGAAATTCTTTTGGGGTTGTTTTCTCCTAAGAAACTAGTGTTTAAAACAAATACCAGTTGCCTATTAAGATACAGAAACACAGCAAATAAATAGAGCTTTGTTTTTAATAGTTGATGTGGCTTGTACCACTCTTCTAACTGTGTTTAAACAGTCATATTACAAGAAGAACTGATCACTAAGTCAGATGAGGAAAAGTTGTCTTGCACTAAAATACTGGACTGTTAGCTGTTTGACTCCATTTTTTCACCCTTAACTGGTTCCCTCAACAATAGATAAGATTGTAGAAGAGTTGAGGTGTAGGACAATTCTACTACAGCAATTTATATTCCTGCTTACCTCCTGTCTTTTGCTATCAAAAGCTAAAAGCTGTAAATGCATTAGCTGAAGGCCAGACTTTGGGGAAATGTGTTTGAAAGTTAGTAGCAGTCATGAGGTTGATATACTGAAAAGAGACTTTGGTATGTTTGGAAAGCAATAATAAAGGGCAAGTGAATTCAGAAAGCCAACTATTAAAATGCTTTCATAAGGGATAGACATTAAAGTTAGAGGAGTCATTTTTAATAAAAATATCGCTTGTAGGAATAAAATTTTATGAACTAATGGAAGCTTAGTATGAACATAATTCTTAGACTGAAATAGTGGAAAATATAAGAACTTGTGGCATGTGTTATTAGGAGAGACAGTTCATGTGGTCATTCTGGAGACATACCCATTGGCCATCTGTCAGAAGAAAGAAAGTCACCTTCTTCTTATAAAAAAAAAAGAAGGAAAAAACAAAAGGAAAAATGTTATTTTTCTATTGTGTGTTAACGTTGCACTATCTCTAAGGATTTCAAAGTTATTCTAGGAAAACTCAAGCTCCAGGATTGAAGGATTCTGATTGGAAAAGCTGATTGAAGATTTGTGGAAGGAAGGCACAGAAGTCATAAAATTAATTAAAAATGAATAAATATTGCAGCTATAGGCAATGACTTGTCTTTTGAGACTAGACAGGAATTATATCTATTCCTTTATGCATAATTTGATTTTTGCATTTTTATCTCTTGAATCAGAAGTAATAGAAATGTGATATAGAATTGGGCAGCTAGGTAATGACCTAGGACCACAGAGAAATTAATCCCTCTCAAGTGCTTTTTTAATATGTCTTGCTAAATCAATTGACATCCCATCAACTCTACAGCATGTTACCTTTCTACATGGGTGTTGGTGGTCACGAGAAGATACTTCTGATTCCTGTGATATCAAATCAACCTAGATCATAAGGTGTCTTCAGATTCATGGGAAAAGCACCCTTGGGAAGGACACACTTGTAAGCCTGTTCAAATACCCCAGGTTTGCTTAACATATCCCTGTGTGACAAATGGATTGACATTAACCAGTGATGTTGAAAATCACCTTTAAATCAAGTGAGATAAGGTAAAAGGTGTAAGTGAAGGTATTAATTTACCACATCCAAAATAATGAGTTTTGAAATATATATTAAGATAAAAATAAGACAACTAAATATAAAAGGCTTGTTACTCACTTTAAGACAATATTAATTTTAGAAGGTCTCTTTCTTGATTCACAAGGATTTTCTTTTCACAAATGCCTCATATTGCAGGCTCTGTACCTCAGATAATAGCATTCATTGCTGAATCATGCTGGTTTTACAAACTATTTCTGGCTTCTTCTCAGGGTCATCCAGAGGTTCTACTCAAATTTGGTGTTTCACCATCAAAAAATACTCCAGCCACCAGTAAAACCCCTCACTGTCTGCTTCTGCTGACAGAGCCTACAATTTCACATCATGTTTCTTTCAGCAGCACACTGCCCAACTCCTGTAATCTTCTCCAGTCAGTTACTCCCACACCATGTCCAATTTTTCTTGGCATTTCATAGTTGAGGCTGGTCAGAACAGATGCCATTCCCTTTGAAAGATGGTAGATCTGGACTGGTGGAGTTTTCAAGGGTAATTTTCGAAGTTTGCTGTAGCATGGGAAGCAATGATTCTCTGTAATTTTGATGCTGTAATTTTATGATGTAGCTACCATTCTATGAACCCTGATTAGAGATCAGAAGGGGATTTTTGTCACAGGTGAGACTGACAGGATGATCAGAAAGGATTTTGTTCATCACTCTAGCAAGTAGTCTGCTTTTCAGCATTGTCTAACAGCCTTTACTAAAACTTTCCACAGTCTTCACCTCTTCCTTCATATTCTTAGAACTGTAAGGACAGATCCAGATGAATTTTTTTGGTACTTTTGAAGATAAAAGAAACTGCATATTAATTCAGCTAGTCAAACGAATGTAGTACATTGATGAGTATCTTGATCTGTACTTTTCTTATGGCTGGTATGGTTAGGATTATGACCCACTGATACAGTTCTTAAATGTGTTTGAAGATAGTAAGAAGCTTTTGGCAGCCTGTGTTGTGTGCAGCTGGCTTTATGTGTGTTCCCATGAACTTAATTCTAAAACATTGTTGCTTGCAACAGTCAAGAGTGGATTTGACAATCCAGGAGTTTCATTCCATTTCTGAAGAATATGAAAGAGGTTTGCAGGTGACAGTCTGTTCAGAATGGATGGACAACATCTGTCAGTTACACTAGGAGCAGGTTTGGGTCTGGAGCACAGGGTGTCATTCTTGTTAGTAGTTAATATTTGCCTAAGTGTTATAGATTGAAGGCTTATATCATGTATAATACTATCAACTTGAAAGGACATATTGAAAGGAAGTAGTACTTGAGAAGTCTGCTGAGTGTGGAGGAAATATAAATAAATGAGAAGAGAGGAAAAGAGAAGACTAAAAGATGAAGATCACTTTAATTTGGACCATATATATATTTTTTTTAATATGAGCAGAATATATCTGTGATAAATTGTTTTATTTTACATATTATACCTTGCAGTTATAAAGAATCATATCTTATACTACTTAGGTTTTCACTAACAAAGGGATTATATGAAAGTCTCTGAACACTGAAGAAGAGCATTAAAAATGGAAGGCATCTGTGCAGTATGACCTATCAGTATAATATTGCAGTGATAAATATTAACTCATTGCCTCAGGTCTATGAAGTGTTCTGATTTATTTCAGCACAAGGGCTTTGCACTTATTTAATAATTTACAACTATGCACATTGGTTTGAACAACAGCAGATTACAGCATCTAACTATTCTTTTATGTTGAATTTACAGTTGCACAACACCTGCAATAAAGCTGGAAAGAAAATGAGACTAAGGCAGAGATAGAGGAACCATATGTGGAAGGGTGTGGTACAGAGAAAGGGGTGGATGCTGGTGCAGCAGCATATAACTGGATAAGGAGACAGAAAGAGAGACCTTACATTTATAAGGAGAGAAGAGACATTAATTTGGCCTAGGTTTTGTTTAGTAATGAGTCCACGTGTGATAATGTGTCATTAAGAGCATGAAGTATATTCAAAGAGATACAGCTGAACTGACCGTACTATTCCAAGACTGTTTGATTTTTCAATCCTATCCTTTGCTACCTCAGACACACCCAAAACTCTACAGAAAAGGAGTATGTGTAGTTTCTTTCTGTCATGGTAGAAGTGCCAATAACATGCTGAGGAAGTCAAAGAGGCAAGAACAGGAAGCACAGTATCAGTAGAGGATTTAACTTAACTTGCTACAGGTTGGAGAAAGATGACACTGAAGCATGATGCTAAGGCCAAAGGTTTAGATACAAATCACAACTCCTTCATGAAGCTAACAAAAAAAGAAATCTGGCATAGCTGTACAGATTTTTCAAAAGGGAAATCACAAGAAAATGAGGAAACCATTGCAGAAGCAGTAAAAAAAATAATATTTGAAAGCCTCGTGGGAACCATATTTGAGGCATAGAACAAAAGCATATGACTTGTCAATAAAGAATTAAGAAATGACAGAGAAATAGCTAAACAGCAATGTAAAGAAAGCTAATAAATTAAGAAGGCATTTTTAAAAAAAAATAAATTTTGTCCAAGAAAATATCATAAACTCCAACAGACAGTGTAAAAGCATAGCAAGATGGACTACAAAAACATCTGAAGAAAAACTTTGAAAAGTTAAAAAAACTGATATTACACATTTTTTTGTATGAAGGAGGAAGCTTTCCAGGGAATCTGCAGAGGTAATAGAACAACTGAAATATAGATATAATGTCCTAAGTAGACAAAGGTTGTAACATAGATTTTTTTTCTTTTTTTTTTCTTTCTTTTGTTTTTTCCATCTGTGTTAACTATGGAGGAGTTTGAAGTGTAGAAGCAGGGACTGTTCTTTTCAGAGTATGTGTCAGAGGCTTTGTCTAAAATTGAAGTATTGGCAGAAAAGGTTATGGATCAAGGAGATGATGTGAGCAATAACAAATCATCAGGAACAGATGGTTTCTGCCCCAGAGTTCTGAGGGAACTCGAGTGTGAAATAGCCAAACAACAAACTGTGGTTTATAGAAAACTGACTTGGTTTCAGAGGACAGGAAAGTGGTTAAAACAATGCCAATTTTTAACAAAATAATTTCAGGGGAACTATGGATGAATAAAGACTGGAATTAAGAGGCATATGGATAAATATGAGATGTCACAAGCCCACTGGAGGTCTTTGAAAAGATTAACACGCATTTAGATAAAGGAGACTACCATTCCTTCACAGAGTGCTTTCACTCATGTACCTCATGAAAGTTTTTTAAGAAAACTAAACAGGGAAAGTATTTTTAAGGGTAAAGGCTAATCCAAAAATAGGAAACAGAAGACAGGTGTAAATAAACAACCATCCTTGCAGTGGCAGACAGTTCACTGCAGAAGTTCCATAGATATCTATGCTGGGTTCTTTGGTGCTCAACATACTCATGTGCATTCTGGAAAAGGAAGGTGAATACCGAAATGACAGAAGTTACTGATTCTGTTAAACTATTCAAGGTAGTAAAGATGATGTCCAGCTGGGAAAAACTGAAGAAAGTGAACAATGAGGAACTGAACTGACAACTGAAAGGCAGGGTAGACAACTGCAAGTCAAAATCCCTGCCTCAACTACTTTCCTTCCAAGATCCAAATCCTATCCTGCAGCAGGAAGAATGCAACATAGGTTACAAATAACCTCCCTGATTCTCCACCCGCTAGGTTCTCAAATTTCATATTCCATATGTGTAGTACAGCTATGTTGAAACAGCTGTAAACTGAATGTGCTGGGCCTGGTCCCTATCCACATGATAGAAAAAGAACAATCTTAAAGGAGAAACAAGCACTTAGACCAAAACCTGCTTTTGAAAATGTGGAAAATCTGGTCTTTTCCTCCTAGTCCTTCACTCATAGCTGTTGCAAACACAACTAACTTTACTGTGATGGTGCTAAGAGCCAACCATGTCCAGTATGTTTTTACAATGATCAAAATGTAAATCTCTGAAATAATTTCCATTTTTTTCTTCCTTACATCTGAAGTGGAGAGTAAAATGACAGACAGGGCTTAATTACTTGCTTTTCATATATGGAAGCTCATAATTGCTGTGTGATGTGGTTAAAAGCAAAAAGAATACACTGTCAAATTACTTTGCGTTACTGATTGAAACTTGGGTTGAAACCCAAACTTAGTGAAAAGGCTGTGGAAGCAAAATGCTACAGGGGAGAAGGAGATGGGAATGACCATCAGGTATAAAATTAGACTGGGAGCATTATGCATTGGCTGTGACATTTCTGAAATAAATTACCTGATGCATAACTTTCTATATCTATTTTTAAAACAACATGGAAACTGATGATCTAAGACATTAACACTAAATGAATGCACTCCTGAGATGAAAACATTACACCAACCTGAGAACTTTATTTTAGCTGCCATGCATTTATTTCAAACCACTACAGTGTCAAATACTCACCTGTGTTCTGACATGATCTTTTCCCCTTCCAAGTCTAAAATGAAGGAGAGACCTGAGGTACAAGTGAATCAGCAAAGAGAGTTAAAAATACAGTCCTTGGTCAGAACCACTTTCACCCACATTTTTGTTCTGTGCTATTATTAAGCTTCATGAGCTGCACAGTTAGGGATCTGTTCTGAAATTGGATGCTCTTTTTATTGGCTGTTGGCAAAAACCATGAATGGAAATATCAAAGTAGACTGTTACATGTGTGTGCACGAGGATATGTGTGTGTGGTTATAGAAAGTATTTACTACACGCCAAGCACATCTTAATTTCCATGTTTTATTGCATTTTATAGGAATTAATCATCCATTTAGCGTGACAGAATTCAGTGGCTAATACAACAGAACAATTTTCAAGACAGTGGACTCTCGGTATGAGTGAACTTTATTTCTTAAACATTAATTTCAGCCAAGTTCTTTGCTGGACTGCTTGATGCAATATGCAGTTTAAAGACAATTTGTTTTTGCTAGTGAAGAAGGCTGAAGAATTGGCAGTAATGTTAAGTTGCCTAATTTTTTTCCTTACTCTTTTAAAAATATTTTGATGGAAACTAATGTTGCAAACAAACTTCTGCCCTAATCCTCCTACATGTTTGTGGTATAAGTGCAGGATTAAACTCACTTGGATTATGAGGAGCTATTAACCGTGGAGAAAGTACTCTGAATGTTCTGAACTTTTGTATTTCTCCATCCTCACAGTTATATAGCTCATTAATTGTAGAAACCAAAAGACGTGCTACTTCAACCGATATATCTGCATTGCTGTAACGTGTGCCAGGTGTGTGAAGTTTCCTAGTGGTCTATGTAGATTATGACTGTAATCAAGCCAGGAGAGCAAGTGCCATATTCAGTAAGCACATATGCATAGAATGATGCAGTAATACGTTTTGGTTTAGTCCTGTGGCAACAGCAGTGGATTTTAAGATGCAAATGAGATTTAAGGAGGAAATTAAAATTTGTCCTATAGTTGTAATCATGTCACGTTCAGTCAAGGCTGTGCTAGCATGCACATCTAGTGTACTTAAGTCATTAAATCCTCAGTTAATAACTTCCCAGTTATTCATCTATATAGATGAGGCAATGGACTAGTTTGCAGACTAAGTGATTGACTAGACTCCTAGCTACCTCTCTGGTTGTGTACTTGGGTAGTTACTGCAGCCCATCTGACTGCCCTGGAGATTTACCCCAGGCAGCTCCTGCTGTACCCAAACCAATTGGTATGTTTCAGTGTGTAGATTAACATCCTAGGTGGAGAATCTGGCCATCCCAGAGAGACACATCCCATCCAGAGACTTGCTGATGCTGCAATTACAGGTAAGGAACTTGTAAATATTCAGGGAAAATTGCTCTACAAGTGAAAAAGTGGTCATATAAAAAGTGTGCATTGAAGTAGTTAGGAGATATTTTGTATGTTTTAAAGTAAATTATTACCAATAGATCATGCATATGGAGAAGTCTCACAGAACGGTGGACCAGCTGGATAAGGGTTAAGCAAGCTGAGCTTTTTCCAATCAGAAATGAGTCGTGAAAAATCAACGTCCATTGTTGTTTCTTTCTTAAACAGAAAAGAACTAACTCCATTACTTTTTTAATGGTAGTTACTTGCATTCTATGTTATGAAGTACACTTTAGATTGTAGTACTACAACCTCCACAATAATCAAAACCAGGTATTACACATTTAAGATGGAACTTTTGTGAAAAATCTAAATAAAACTACCATTACGATTACTCTTGAATAGTATCCACATTTAACAGTACAAGTAGTACCTTTCAATAGAGAAGTATTCCATACTTTCATTTCTGGTTTAAGGAAAAAACCTCTTTTGCACATTTAAATCTGAAAGTGTATAATAGACTAACATTATACAGGTAAATAAGCAAGACAATTATTACTGAAAAAAGCAGTGTACCTGTTCGTATCACCCTTAGTGATAATCAGTTTAGAAATAATGCTGAACGGGACAAATACAGCTTTTCCGTTATTGATCTTTAGTATTTCTGATTAATTCAAAATCAACTTTTATGCTAGTCTAGCACCATGAAACAGAGATGTAACTAAGCAATATGCCATATTACTCAGAAATGAAACATTGTTTATACAAAAGGAAGAATCAAGTTCAGGAGATGAGGCAAGATGTTGCATTAACTTATTTTATGATTATTAAATTAGTGCTAACTAAAACTGATCTTGTTGGGAGAGAAGGATGTGATAATGATTTCACTTTTAAAAAGAAGAGCTGAAAGTAATGTCATAAAGAGGTCTTCTGCTGTTACTTACCCTTTCAAAGCCACTTAATGAAGCTATTTGGAGTCAATTTAAAACAAGCAAAGAGGTGAGAGTTCATGCAACATTTAGCAACTTTTCCAGAGGTTGTTGTGAAAATAAGATTACATTAGTTCTGAAGACTGGTTCATGGGAAGAGAAATCCTATTAGGGCCTTGAGTTCATGACATTTAAAAGGCTGGAAGATACTAAGAGGAAATGCCTTGTATTTTTGCCCTGGTTTTACTCTTTTCTAAGCTTTAATACATGCCTACTCTGCTTGTTTGCTCTTGCAGATAGAAAAAAGATACATCTCTAGTATATACCAATATGTTAATATATCCTCAGAGCCCTCCCTGAGAATGAACTTAATAAAAAATATCAAGGGAGATTGGGGATGGTGAGGAAGGCAAGAGTTCAAGACAACAAATTTCAGAGTGAGGGGGCAACGGGAGGCACAAAATGAACTGAAGGTCAAAGGCTTAAATATGGAAGAACCTGAAAAACAGACAAACCCCCAGCAGCACCACCTGGTTCCTGAAAAAGACAGAGAAGCTGCCTGATGGACACAGCCAGAAGAAAGATTCTGAGGTGGATGAATCATTGGTCTGAACCATTTCTATGTAGTCTGCTGAAGTGTGTTATGAGTTTATATTGTTCAGCACTTTCTGTTATCTGTGTGTAACTCAAAATAGTTCCCAGTGGGAGAATACTTACATTGACAAAGACAAGAAAGGTGATTTTAGTTGTCTGCATCAGAACAAGATCGTCTTTCTTAGAAAATAGATGACATACAGAACTCTGAAGATAAGGTAGATATGAAGATGTTTTCCTTGGTTATCCAGGTACCTGCTACAAGTGGTTGATATGCCTAGCCACATAGCTTTGGGCTTTTTTTGATTGTCTGGGTTTTTTAAAGAAGAGTAAGTAGTTTTTCAGAACTGACTGGGAGAGGTCAGTTTGTTTTAACCTGCTTCTATGAAGAATGGGTGAAATATCCAAGACAGTGAAAAAAGGATTGAGCCAGATATTACGCTGGTGTTAATAAGCCTTACTTTAATTTACACCCTTGAGATCTTCAATCTTACAATATCATTAAGTTGCTACAAACTGTCTTTTTTTAAAGATGACCCTTTTTGTCTTTAAACACTCAGATTTTATGGACACTCTTGGATTTTTTTCACTTGCTGAATGCACATGCAATAAGGAGGTCAGTTTGTCACAAATTAGGTGCATTTCTTTCAATGTTATTTTTCTTAGTGTCTCTCTTTTTTTTTTTTTTTTTTTTTTTTTCTCTACACTAGTCATTTATTCAATACCAGAAAGCTTATATAATTGCAGGGGACTATAGTAATGAGACACACAGGGTTGAATGCATTGCAGGCTTAGCTGCTTTACTAGTAGGGTAGGGACAATTTGTAGCACAAAATCTTCAAACTTAATTTATTTTTGGTAGCCATTCTGTTAACTTTCTTCATCTCTGTTTCTTCTGTTGTCAACCACAAGATAAAAAATACTAGTTTCAGTTACACAGGGACACACTGTTGCATATAATGGAGGTGCAAATGCTAAACATATTGTATCTAGCTCAGGAGCAGGGTCTAAATACTGTTCTTCCATGATTCAGCTGAAATAGGATATCCCACTAATTAACTGCAAGTAATTTAGTTCTTAGGGGGTTTTTTCCCATATTGATCTTGGCATTCTTTTGATATTGAGATCAAATGAACCCAAGGTTGAAGAATCAAAAGGATTACTGAAGAACTACATTGAAACAAATTCTTGCATAATAATAAGGCGTAGAGAATAAAAACTCAACTAACATATTTATTCAAAAAAATCAGAGCCATACCAAAACTTATTGTCTGGAAATTTTCAACACCATTAATTTCAAAATTGTATTAAAACAATCATGTATAACTCTACTATTGGCCTACATTCTATGTATACTTAGCAAGAGTAGGTTGTTTTGGTTGGGTTGTTTTGTTTTGTTTTCAGATTTAGCACTTGTTTATCAAATACTGGAAATTGTCTGAAAGGTGTTCATGAAGGTGAAAAAGCTTTGCAGATAGGATTTCATTCAACAATAACATTAGCTTGACCTCTTTACCCACTGTAGGATTATTCCACAAAATATTTTCTAATCACAGAATATTAGGGGTTGGAAGGGACCTCGAAAGACCATCAGGTCCAACCCCCCTGTATCCAGGTGGGTCTTGAATGTCTCCAGAGAAGGAGACTCCACAACCTCTCTGGGCAGCTTGTTCCAGTGCTCTGTCACCCTCAC
>JAVSBS010012810.1:84569-95592 GCA_033124195.1 Coracias cyanogaster | reverse complement strand
TTATGTTTTACGAAATGGACAAACTGTACTTGCATTGCTCTGAGCTGCAAATAGCTCACAGATAGGAAGCTGCACATTAGGCATCTGTGGTTCTCCTCCAGCTCCTGCCTGATTCTGGGGACGTTCTGGCCAGGCAATCTTCGATTCATGTCCGTGCTGGTTTGGCTTGTCCAGAAGCAAACACTCATCTAAAAGGTCAACACCTTTAGTTAGACTTGGCTTGTGTCCAGCTAGACAGGAGATTGTGTGAGTCTTTTGCACATATTTGTTTTTGATGTTTAAGCCCAGAATTAGACTTTACTTGGATACTACTTTTATCATGTATTTTTGGGCTAAAACCAGGTTGTGTTTGTAACTGAAGTTTAGGACTTACTCTACAAAGCTGGCGTGTCCTGAAAGCTGCTTGGTCCTGGTGAATTCCTCTGCAGCGCTTAGGTCTCTGAAATTTCCACTCATCTTAAACTTCTCCTTCTCAATAATCCAACTTGTTTTTATTGCAGCTGTTACTGTGCTTATTTATAAAGATAATGTCTTGGATACAGGTTTAAAAGTAAACCTGAAACTTGTCTTTTCTATCTTCTTTCCGGTTACTCCGGTGTAGTTTTGTTAAACTAACCAGATTGAGTGGGAGAATCATTTCTGAACAGCTTGGTAACAGTGGTGTTCTCTGTGTGTTTATAGGCACAGATGTGAATGCTACAGTAATAGATGAAAGCGACCCTATTGATGAAGTGCAAGGATTTCTTTTTGGAAAACTAAGGTAAAACTCAGTTCTAAGTTGTTGGTCTTTGTCCTATCAAAAAACTTCATGCAGAGATGCTGTCTTTTGCTTTGTTATTATTTAAGTGACCGAGTTATTCACATGCATTAGCAGCATACTTCTTCATATGTTAGTTTCGTTGAATTAGAAGCTGACTTGCTCATAGGAAACCACAGTTGTTGTTTTACCCTCATACCCTTTCAGGCAGTTGTATCCTGACTTGACAGAAGAGCTGAAAGAGCTCAGAAAACACCTTGTGGAGAGTACCAATGAAATGGCACCTTTGAAAGTATGGCAGTTACAAGGTAATCTGTATGAAGAGTTTCAGTATTGCACTACAAAAACTATAATGTAAATATCTTCTGTAAATTCTTGCACTGGAAAATACGGGATTTTCTAAAGTGTCTTTGCAGAGTCCTCCTGAGAAAGCTTTTAGAAAGATTGTTTCAGAGGAATTCTGAAATGAGGTTTGCCTTCTATATTGTGAAGTACAGCAAGCCCCTTGCTCTTAACATGACCATCTGTATCATCTGCTAAACGCAGAAAAGCAAAGGAAATATGAAGCTTCTTTCCATGGTCATGTTCTTGGTGTGGAAAGCTGAGATTTCTCAAGACAAAAGGAAAACTTTATTTCAAAAGCAATTGCATGCAAGTCTGGCTTGTGTCCCTGGAAATCATCTGTAGAGGCCTGTGGAAAGGCTTTTCATCCTCTGAAAATGAGAGTAATTTGAAATGATGATGCTACAGAGAATCTACCGATATCCAACAGAAGGCTGCTTACGTTTCTAGCCTGCGAAACAAGTACCCAGACCCCTTCTGAGGGGCAGGTCCTCCCACATCAGCAGAAACCAAGATGATGCTCTGGATTTACTGAAGCAACCTGTAGATAGGATACATTCGTTTGTTTTGAAAGGGTTACTTACTTCAAGGCAACAAATAAAAGTTGAATACAGAGAAGAAAATTTTAAAAGTATCTAAAGGCACACATAGAAAATGAATTTTCATAGGTAACAAATAAGCAAAAAAGTTGAAAGTTAAAGTTAAGAAGGCTCTGCATTGGCTTCTTTTCAGTTTAGAAAGTTGACTTGCATTTTTGCGTTTACAGATTTAAGTTTTCAAACTGCTGCTCGCATTTTGACTGCTCCCCCTGCAGATGCCTTGATGGTCATGAAAGATCTGAGTCAGAACTTTCCTACAAAGGCCAGGTAACGCTGACTATGAGCTAGTTTTCATACTATCTTTTTTTCTCAGCAGAACCTGAGACCAGAAGCATTGGTTGGGTTAATGCCCAAGTTTCAATTTAGCTGGAAGCAAACACTAGGGAATGTTTATGCAGAGAAGTTCTTGAGCCTCTGGTTACAAAAAGGATCTTACAGTGTTTTTCTTGGATGACAGCTGATGTGAACTGGTGGAAAATTTTGACAGAATTACCAGTGCTACTTTCTGTGAAATGCTTCTGAACCTTTTGCATCAAGTGTTTGAGAATTTATTGGATGGGTTTTCTGTTTGGTGAGTTTATTTATTCACTGGGTCCCACTCTTCTTCTGGGATCCACTTTGCCAAGCAGCCCAGTCAACCTCAGTCAGACCCATGAGCAATTCTGGTGTTTTATGCACTTTGTCTTGAGCACATTCAAATTAATTTCAAGAAATTCAGTCATCATCTGGCCTGCCCAACCAATCTATATCTAGATATATCTCGATATATATTTCTTTTGATAAATTCCATAACCTGGGTTGTGAAGAGGATATTACACGAGCTGCTTTTTGAGCAGACTGAGATAAATCTGAGTGTAAAAAGAAACTGAACTCTGGTCTTATTTCCCACTAACTGATGTTAAGACTGCTGTTTATAGCTTCTTAAGGTGAGCACTGCACTTTCATTGCATTTTGAGTCACATCTCTGAGCTGTACTTGATGCAATTGCCACATCCAATGTAAGGAAAGGAACAGGAACCCAAAATGAGTGAAATTCCTTATTTTCTGCTGCTAGCCTCCACCTCTTGTCAGCTGCTCGCTTTTATTATGGTTAATGTGAAATCAGACACTGAGAGTTGGCATGTGGGTATCATTTTTATGTTCTGTTGAATTGTATAAAAAAGAATAAGTGCATCCTACTGTTCAATAGTACCACAAAGTGCATGTGTTTCTGATTGCAGCTCTGTATACTGGGATATTAAATATATTTATATGTAAGGTACCAAAAGTTGGATAAGTAGATATCTAATCTATTCATTGGATAAATAGAAAGATGATTCACAGTATGATGTTTTTACTTCTGTAGAGCAATAACAAAAACAGTTGTTTCTTCGGAACTCAGAGCAGAAATTGAAGAGAACCAAAAGGTAATGCTTCCAGAAAGTAACACAGTGCTTTTGTATTTATGTTTTAATACAAGCTCAAGCTTTGAAAATAACAATTATCTTTAAAAGTTTACATTTCTCTCAAAATAATGACCTGATATTTTTCACACGCAACTGTTGTAGTATGCATCTGGGAAGTAAAGACGTGGTGGATTTTCAAATGTGGATTAGGAACATAATTTAGCTTGCTCAGATATGAAAATGTTGGTCACAAACTGTTTGAGTGAGGTGATTGTGTCGGGGAATGATGACATGAGATATTGTTCAGAGCTGCCCCTGTAGTGGTTGTTCACCCTAGTCAAGTGTTCTGATAGTCTTTGGCAAGCACTTGTTAATGTGTATCAAAGCAACATTCTCTTTGGTATCTCAATTCAGAATCTGGTAACTGTTACAAAATTAAATGCAGTGACAGTACTATGTTGTTAACCCTGGAGGGAAACCTTGATTTACAGAAAACATACAGTGTAGATGTTCTTAGGATTTCCGTGCAGACTGTCTTAATCTGATCTACAGGACTGAAGTGAATCAGAAATGAAGCAGTGGAAATTCTGATGTCTGTCACATCAGTCTGTACTTAGCTTTTGAGTTACGCAGTTGTAGTGATGACTTGCCAGCTGAAGTTGTATGGAGATGGTTAACACGTTTCTTGTAGGACTGCGCCTGCTGGGTGATCTTCCTTCAGTCTCTGACCTAGTTCCTATTTGTGTGCTACAGGAGATGGGTAACATCTGAATGTCACAGCACCACTCCTCCTGGGTAATATAGTTAAAAAGAGTCTGACTTCAAGTTACTGATTTTGTTTTGATGGTATTCTGAGCTCCTCAAAAGCAACTAGATACTAAAAGTGTGGGTGCTTTCTGGTGGAAGTTAAGAAGTAGTTATATTTTTAGATTATTTTTAAATGTCTAAGGGAATGGAGCATAGCTTGTTAGAAAGCTGTTGCTTGAAAAGCAAATACATTTAACCATCTTCTCATTTTAAGGATGCAGAAGAAATTTAGTTTTATTACCCGATTTGAGATGGTGCTTAGATACCTGAATTCATCAGTGTTTATAAGGAAGCTGCAGAACAAACTCAAAACCTTCTGCCATGGCTTAGAATGATTCATACATACTATGTGGAGGAAATTATTCCAGTGCTGGTGCTTGGAAATTAAAACTAGTGAAGGAATAAAATCTTAACAGCCATCCAAGTGAGTCTACATGTGTTTTGAAACAGCGTCATGAAAAAACCCCTAGATTATGAGGGACCTCTGGGGGTCACTGAGTAGGCTCTTGTATTTGCAGAAGAATGTTTCAACAGCTCTGCTGTGTACTTGGCATTAGCAACGCACTGGGAAAAAAACCCATAGCTTCTTGGGAACTTTAGGCTTTTGTACAATTAAAATATGCCTGGTAGTGCAGTCTGGATAGAGCGTAAAAGAAAAGTTTAAGATGGTAGTAAAAACAAAGCCAAACACAGCGTCTGCTGTATGATCTACGCTGGTCTATTCATACAGTTTGATCTCACTTCGTATTAATAGGAAAAATACAAGGTATGTTAAGTACAATAAAAGGTATGTTAAGTACACACTCACATCTTTGTTTAAAATCTAATCAATGATATTTGGCTAGTCCAGTAGTAAATGCAAAGTTACCTGACATCTACTTACAAGTCCCCTGAGATGCCTGTTCTGAAAGAGCAATCCCTTGTTGTTCAATAGCGATAAAATCAGAAAAGAAGGGATGCGGTTTGACACTGTCGTCTGGTGTGGTTCTGGAAGGGACAAAGTATAGAATGTAAGTGCGAGCTAAAACTATTGGTGGCTTTTCTGTTACATGTTAGATCAGACTGGTCCACAGGTAAACCCATGATTTTGTGGATTCATTTTTTTTAAAGTATGTCTAGGCTACTAGATCCAGACGTGGCTAGATCTAACCCTGCCTTTAAAGCTGTTCTTTGCATGACTTAGTTTGTGTGGATATTATTTGGTAGTAAAGTTCACTGCTGCTAGTAAATTATAGTTTACTATGTAATTATCCACAAAAAGATACAATTTAACACTGCATGTATTCAGCTCTTCCCTGGGAGTTTTTTTTAATGAAATACATAAATTCCTCCTGATATTAGATGCTGCTTCCCTGTTCTTGGTACTTCACAAAGTACTTTGCTATTCCTCTCTTTGCTTTGCTCCCATTCTCCGTATTAGTTGTTTTGAAATGTCCAAATACTGTGTTTCTGCTTCAGTGTTCACCATGCCTCTTAATAGAATTTTGTAGCTGGTACTGCAACGCAAGAGGTATGGGAAGAAAGCAGTGCCATTTTTCAGTTTTTAAACAGAATTTTTCATGCTAGAGTTGGGAAATTTGCTTCAAGAAGGCTGTGTTTTGTTCACCTTTCCTGATTTAAACTTGTTCTCTGTGATGGTGCCTTGGTTCAGGCACAAGTATCCATTCCAATGGGGTACTCCTTAGAGGTATTTGAAAGAAATTCCAAAATATTGGCAAGAGTTTTTACATTTGTGTGCTGCCTGATTTTGGGGAGATAAGACTACAATGGCAGCTCATCTACTTTTCTTTGATGGCATATCCACAAGGCCAGGACTTTAATTGGTACCTTGAACACAGTAGTTGGTTCCACTAGTGAGTACCATGCAGTATCTGGCAATTTATGCTTTTTCTGCCCAAAACTGTGTGTTAAAGAGCTAAGACAGGTAACTGGATGCTATTTGTCCATCTACTTTGTGGGCTGTCAGCTAAAAAAAAAAAAATTAAATTACTTCTATCAATATTTTTAATTATTTAATGTCTACTCAGGGACTTTCCAGTGCACTACTGAATTACATAGAAAGAAACAAAAGTCCCATTTATGTATCTGTGCACTCTTCAGTGTTTTTTCCCTGGTATGGATGTGCGCAGAAAGGCAGCAAAGGCTGTAGTTAAGAAGTGATGTAATGCAATTTGCAATGCAGTAAGGGAGAGAAAATCTACAATTTGACAGATCTTTTTATTTTTTCTGTGCAGAACGTTCTTCTAATGGCCTTCTACTTTCTTTCAGTATTTCAAAGGAACACTAGGATTGCAACCGGGAGACTCTGCCCTGTTCATCAATGGATTACTTATTGATTTAGACACTCAGGACATATTTAGGTAGGAATGTTTATTTTTCAGAGTGATTGTATCCTGTTTAGGAGCTTGCATCCTGCTTGCACATGAATGATAAAGACATTTAGACTGGTTTGAACCCTCTTCACAAGGTCTGTATCTAGACTACGTTCAATTGTTAAGTACTGTGAAAAGCAAGTCATGGTTCCCTCTCTTATGCAAGTGCATTTCTAACAAAAAAGCTGATGTGAAAATGAATACCCTTGAAGACTGGAATGGAAAGTCACCTTTGTACTGTTCTTTTGATCTGTGCTGTGACTAGCAAGATTTTGGTCTCCCAAGACGGTCAACGTACAGGTTTTATTCTGAAGATAGCAGGCCGGTTCTCAAAGGGTCAACCACTCTAAAGTTTTCATCTGAAAACCACCCTGTATCTTTGTCAAGATCTGTTTTGATAACATGGAATTTAAATTTTGTATTTACATCATGCTATAGTTACCTTGATGTAATGTAGTTTTTTCCTAGAAATACGGTATAATTGAATAGGTTTCAGTTATCTTAAGTTTCTTAGGACAGTTAAAATAGGTAATAAATAAGAAGCAATGCACAGACATGGCAGACTTGTTTATACCTTCCACCTGTTAACCCTTAGGATAAGAGCAAGTTATTTGCTGTCTTTAAAATTCAATAACATTTCTTTCTCTCCTTCCAGCTTGATTGATGTGCTACGCAATGAAGCCCGTGTTATGGAAGGCCTGCACAGCTTAGGAATTGAGGGTCTTTCCTTGCACAATGTGCTGAAGTTGAACATCCAGCCATCAGATTCCGACTATGCTGTGGACATCAGAAGCCCCGCTATTTCAGTGCGTATGCTTTTGTACAAAAAATACCTGATTTCCTTTGGGCAGTGCAGTTCTAAGCTGTCAGAGGAATTTTTGTTCTTCCCTCACAATCAGCTCTGAAACTGCAGTGAAGAGAAAAAGGGAAGTGAGGTAATAAATGTAATTAGCTCTTAAAAAGCTCAACTTCTTATTCAGATATTTTTCAATATAGTGTCTGATTCTAAGATACTTTGCACACTCAAGCAGGAGGCCTGTCAATCACTTAAATGCCTTTATTTTTTTGTAGTGGATCAATAATCTTGAAGTTGACAGTCGGTATAACTCCTGGCCCTCCAGTGTGCAAGAACTGCTGCGTCCCACGTTTCCAGGCGTGATCAGACAAATTAGAAAAAACTTCCATAATTTTGTAAGTAGTAGTCTGACTAGAAATGAAAAGTTCTACTTTTAAGTTATGGCTGAGAGTCAGAGATTGCTGCGCATACTTCTCTGGTGTCTATTAGATGCCAAAAAATGCTTCATCGATGGAAAAAACCTCATCTGATGAGTGAGAATTTGGTGCATTTCAACTTTGTGATAATACCCGAAGCTGGTTAATGAAATCCCTCAAACTTGTTAATTAGTACCTTCTTAAGAGGGTTAAGACCAACTTCAGTTGTTCCCGTTAGAAAGCATTCTTGCACCAAGACTTCAAAAGATGATCAACAGCCCTCAGCTTAATCCTGGGTGTCCTTTTAGTTGCTCGGTAAACTACTTAAAGTTACATCTAACCAGGAGTTTGTAAATTCTGTACTCTAACTCCTGTCAAGTGCCAGGGTGGCCCTGGAGAAAAAAGGACTCCTGGCAAGTTGAGACCTGAACAACCTCAAGCTGTGGGAGCATTAATGTGTTGTCTCTTTCTCTGCAGTTCAGTACTTTTAACATTCAAATTATTAAATGAAAAGACAACACTTGGCATGAATAAAGAGCCCTAAATTAATTCTGAATGGCGCAGTTCTGTGTGGGTTGGGGCTTGCTTTGAGAACATCTTAGCACCATCTGCTCTTCAGGGGGCCAAGCAGAGCAATGCTGCGTTCCTCAGTCCCGACAAATGCTTGTCTCCCATGCCCATGTGTACTAGGGTACACAGTGATGAAGACAGAAGGTATGTAGGGAGTTGGGTTTTCTGGTTAAAGGAGTGGTTTAGACTGAGTATTTTAGATAATGGCCTTAAAGACTTTAGAATAAACTATTATTTAGTGGGCCTCATCTCCCTGGCAGTGTATAAAATAGGACTGATGATAATTCTGCTCTGAGACATGAATGAAGCTATCTCTAATTAAAAAAACTGTATCTTGACTTCGAAAGGGAACAAACTTTTCACTTGCAATTTGTATGCAGGTGCTGATAGTTGATCCTACTCATGAGACTACAGCAGAATTACTTAATGTGGCAGAGATGTTCTTCAGCAACCACATCCCACTGAGGTAACTGCTGTGTTTTAACAGGCTTTTACATCAGTTTTGTATTTGTGACTTCTGTAAGTGTAAAATTCTCATTGCCAGGACAGTAGAAATGTTACACATCTTGTACTGGTGGTTGGGAAGGGCATTTACTAAATACTATTTCCTACTTAACATTTTTTTCCTATAACTTTTGCTACAAGCAAAGCAGAGTTCAGGTTTTTTTAACGGTTTGAAAGAAACTTAAAAATAAGTACTTGAGATAAAAAGCAAGTTTCACCATTAGACATTTTATGTCCTAAGTTTGATTCCTGACTACTCTGCTCAGTATCTTATCAGTCTGTTCCAGAGAAAGCCTTTGTCTAAGATGATGGTCGTAGACAGTTGTATGAAGAGTTGATTATCTGTTAGTATAATAGATTAATGATCTGGGGATTTCTTTGATTGCAGGATAGGTCTAGTCTTTGTGGTTAATGACTCTGAGGATGTTGATGGACTTCAGGATCCTGGTGTTGCCCTCCTTAGGGCATACAATTATGTGGCACAAGAAATGGACAATAATTACGCTTTCCAGACTGTCATATCTGTAAGTATTCATTTAAAAGGGAAATGGTAATGTTTCAATATTTTCCATGTATGTAAGATTATGTTAATCTCCTAAAATGTAGATAATGGAATAAATTTTTCTTAGACTTGGCTACTATTCAGAGTATCTCTGATTGCTGGTAGCACACAAGACATGTTTCAATGTACAGAGCTTCTGACATAACTTTAACAAGTAACACTATATTGAAATGTGACACTTAACAACTTTGCATTTTGTTCTGATCCCGCCTCTTTGCTCATTCTGCCAATGAGTTCCAAACTGCTGTATCCCTTCAGTATTATCATTTGTTTTGAACAGTTCCTGCTGCATACTTTTGCCACATCAAAGGATAATATAAGCGCTAGTAAATGCATTTTCACTTGTGGCTTGATACTGTTGTACACGTTGACAAGCTGGGACATACTGTAATATTAAACTGCTGGTTCACCTGAAGACAATTATTTTTATTCTCATTTTTTGGGGGGTATGTAATTGTAAGTCAAAGTAAAATCTTGTGCCTTCAAGAAGAAAACAGTTTCCTGCTTTACATGTGGGGTCAGTTGTATTGTTTATAAGCATGTCCTGAGTTCTGAAGGGAAGGGCAGCTCTTTGGAAATCCTTTACTTGAGCCTTTTCTCTCCTAAGGGCTACTTTACCCCTTCAAATACCTTTTCCAATTAAAGACAAAGTTATTACTTAAAGAAATACAATGTATTTATTTCCTTCCAATCTCACTGGAATGACTATGAGGTAAAGCAAAGATAATTTTAATAGCTAGAAGTACTTAGGAGCTGTTATTGTAGCTAATAAACGTGAAAATATGTTACGTAGCTAATAAATGTGAAAATAAGGCTGTTAATGCCTTATTAGAATTACTGGAATACAGCTGACAGGTCAACTTACTTTAGATAAAGACAGAAGCTTCACAGCTGCAGTGGTAAACTTGTATTTGTATCCCCATTTCAGATATATAACAAGGTAAAAACGGGGCATCAGCTGAAAGTGGAGCATGTGGTTAGTGTTCTGGAGAAACAGTATCCTTATATGGAGGTCAACAGCATTCTGGGAATTGATTCTGCCTATGATCAAAACAGAAAGGTAAGAGTTAATGAAATAAAGCTTTTTTCACTTTTTTTGCTTCAACACACTTTTGAAAATATAGTTACATACAATTTCTGATCCAATTATCTTATTAACCAGGTAGTTATTTTGTTATTGCACTGGGTGACTTTCGGTAATATTTTAATAAATATTTATGTTCAGCGCAAAGGTTAATATCATATAATGGACATACTATCTATCTATCTATAAAAATCTGTATGTATAGTACCAGAACCAAGATTACTTTCTTGTGACTCATCAGTCACGCTTTCATTCTGGTATACAGACTTCAGTAGAGTTTAAAATTGCTTGAAAGAAGTCAAGGCGATGGAATGGTTCATAGGAAAACCAAGGGGCTTAATGTCCAGGAGGGAGTGGTGTGGGTTTTCTTTGTCAGTACTTGAATCTGTGTGAGATAAAGTAACAGTGATTAATTCAGAATGCCTTTCCTGTAGCAAGGCATTCAACAGTCTTTCTCAAATAAAGTTGTTTTTAGGGCAATAGTTTTCTGTATGGAGAAAACTGGGAGAACAAATCACTACTGGGTCACTTATGTGTGAGATGAAGCAGATTTTATCTGAGGTTCTTTAGGGGGATGTTTATATTTTTGTTGACGGTTCTAAAAGAATGAAAATACTGTTTATGATAGCTCTGTAACACAGGTGATACTGCCTACATCTATAAAGGCATACCCAGCCCACCCCAAACTCCTAACACATGCAAAGTCCTCTCCTCCAGAAGACCTGAGAGGCTGTTCTGGAGGCCTCGCTGCAACTTGTGTACCTGACGCCACTCAGCACAACCACATCTCAAAACGTTAAAAACATTGCAAAGCATTTGGATAAGGAAG
>JAVSBS010012810.1:65000-84469 GCA_033124195.1 Coracias cyanogaster | reverse complement strand
TTTAACTCTGTGAGATGAATCCAAACATTGCAAAGCATTTGGATAAGGAAGGAAGCCTTTAGAAAGAGCTTATCTCCATGTAAAGGACACAAGTTCAAACAAGACTGGGCACTCTTTCATCTGAGCTTTGTGATAATTGTGTCCTTAAAAGGTCTTGAAAGTCCTCAACAAGAACCTCTAAGCAGTAGAACCTGGTTGACTTCTGTCCATAACAGAGAATCAATAATGATGCTGCGTTTCACAGTGGTTACATGAAGTGGGGAAATTTGTCTTGATATAATAACCCCCTGCCCCACAAGTAAATGTTCTTTCACAAGTTAAGAAACATGTTTTTAAAGAAAAAGCCCCAACCCTGTCTTACGTTACAGCTATCGCCACTTGCACTGCGCTTGCTTCCATACGCAAAGTCAGATTTCCTGTTGTACATTTTTTGCTATTTCCAGAAAGTGCTCATTGGGATTATTTGCAGTATGAATTTTATGGACTATTTTGCACTTGTGTACTATGATGTAACTTTTTTTTTTTGCTTTGAAACTCTGAAAGGCAAGGATGTCTTGTGCATGAAAGATACAGAAAGTGTCTTGGGCACTGTGTAAAATTAATATTCTTTGTATTGTATAAAAGCAGGAAGGACAGTTTAGTGTGCTTAGGATAGACTTACGTGGATGTTGCATGGAAACGTTATACGAACCCTTGTGATAATGGGCTGACGTGTTAAAGCTACTTCTTCCCCTGTATTTAGGCAGCGAGAGGTTACTATGAGCAAACGGGTGTTGGCCCTCTCCCTGTTGTGCTCTTCAATGGAATGCCTTTTCAAAAAGATCAGCTGGATCCCGATGACCTAGAAACCGTGACAATGCACAAAATCCTGGAAACCACAAGCATCTTCCAGCGTGCCGTGTACCTGGTAGGTGCTTAGTTCAGCCGTGACTTTAGAGAAAAACAAGATTTGGAAAAACTGACTCAAAAGCCCCTTCTGAATATGTAATACACAAGACAACTTGCATCATAGTTTATTTGGGTTTTGTTGGTGTTGGCTTTTGGTGGGGTTATTTTGTTTGTTTGAGTTCATGACTTTTTTTGTCTGTTGTTTTTAAGTTACCTGAGGCAAATGTATATGTGAAATAATTAATATGGCTTCTTTCCTCTTCCTTCAGGGTGAATTATCTAATGACCAAGACGTGGTTGAGTATATCATGAACCAGCCTAATGTTGTTCCAAGGATTAACTCAAGAATCTTAACATCTGACAGAGAGTACCTAGATCTGACAGGAATGAGTAAGGGATGCTTTTAACTGCATTAAACCTGAAGTATCTGAGTCAAAGACTTTTGCTGTCCCACAGGAAAGCTCCAGTGGCAAAGTATTAATGGAACCCGAAGCGATGTTCTAGCCCTGGTGCTGGGAGAGATGCTACGTACAACAGTAACATTAATGTCTACAGATTTTTCAACACAGGAATTTGTTTTAATTTTATACAAACCTTTAGGGGAATATGACTCATGAAGTTGAGAAATGAACAATGCTAGCAAAAGCCAAGAATGGTCATAGAATGTATGAAGCAGAAGCTTGTTTCTTATTCCTAACCCTCCTTTGAGCAGAGATTGACAGTCATCTCTAGAATTACTTAAGACTTAGCAGAACTCTTCATGGCTAAATGGATTGACACCCAGCGCAGTGATTTTGCAGTATAATGACACTATTACCAGAACACTTGTACAACTACTTTTTGGAGTTACTTGAAAAATAGTAACACAGTGGATTTTTAAATGTATATTATTTACATGAACTACGTTCAACTAAGTGAGACTTGAACAATTCTTTCCACTGACTTCTGCACATCAAATATGGAATGTAGTTATTAAGGTACCCTATGAGACAAACATATAACTTAGGAGACAACAAAAATACATTCCTGAGCTTATTTATTAACAGTGGAAATGAGACATAAAAAGCAGTATCATGAGGAACAAAATGGGATATGTTCTTAATGTTCTAGTAATAGCAGTGATTCTTCTTCCATTTTACATGGAATAGCTGCTATTCCATGGGGCATCTAACACTTTTTCTCTTTCTCAGATAACTTTTTTGTGGATGACTTCGCTCGATTTACCACGTTGGAGTCCAAAGACAAGACAGCTGCTGTCGCAAACAGCATGACCTACTTAACAAAGAAAGGTAACATCTGCAGTGGATCATGAACACAAATCTCATCTTCTGTGTGTTTCCAAGCGCATCTAGAATACTCAGCACAGGCGCTGAGCCTTGCTCAGGCCTGGGGGCAATGGCACAATCTAAGTGTTAAAGATTTTCTTTCTTATAAGGCATGACAGAGCAGGAATGTTCCCTTCTTTAAACCCAGCCCAGCCTTCAATGGATAATGAAGTCCCACTCAACCTACTCTTGCTATATTGCTAATGACCACCAGAAATGCAGCAGTGTAGGCTCTGATCCTGCAGTGACACTGACTAGAAAAATACAAAAGGGGTTCTAGTTCTGTCTCATAATTCACAATGACTCAAAATTACACAGATTCAGAAGAAAATTTTATGGCCCTTTATATAAGACAACACCTAATGTGATCTGTGCTGGTTTTATTGCTCAGCAGTGTGTGTACTGCTTTTTCAATGATAGTATTATTTTATTAGTTATACGTCAGCTGTACTTCCCCATGTCAGAAATGCATGCACAGACATGCAGAGCTTCATCAGGCCTTTCCTACATGCATTTCAGTTCAAAACCAAGCTGCTGTCATGTGAGCCGTTTCCTCTTGTTCCTGTCTGTCGCCTTTACTAGACTCTCACAAGTTTCCCCAGTGCCGCCTCCAACCTCTGCCACCCACGTGCACTGCCTTAAATGTTCCCATTGCTGCTTCTCTCTTGTATTTGCCCTTGGTTCATGTTCAGTCACTTAAATCTGAACAAGTTTCTTGTTTTCCCTTTGTAGACTACTAATTAAACCTACACCTCCACACGCTCGTTTGAAAGCGTGCATAATTTGCAATCCCATGGGGTGACAGTTGGGGGTCACTGCCTCTTCTGTCACTTAAGACATTTAATAACTGGTATCTGATTACAGTAATGCTGTAGCACATTCGTTTTCTAAAATAACAGGAAAGCTATACGTATTGCTGGCTCAGCGGTAGTACCAAAATAGCACTGTTGTGCTAGCTTTTAAAGAGGGAAGGTAACAGAAGCAGTTAATAATCCAAGTCGTGACGGCATGGAAGTTTTTGCAAGTACTCCTCATAATGATGCTTCATAGTATGGTATGAAACTGGTAATATGTAGTGTCACTAGTGCTGTAGTGTGAAAATAAAGCATCAAGCAATTTGAGGGGAAGAACAAGTCAAAGTTTATCCTAATAAAATTAGCACAAACTTGATGCACGTGAACTTCAGTGATTCAGTTATGCCCACAGCTTCTTGATACGCATGGGATTACTATAAAATTATTAATGTCTCTCTCCTTTCCCCCTTTCCTTTCTGCTTTTTGACCAGGAATGTCTTCCAAGGAGATCTATGGTAACTCATGCTTTAGCATTTCATGTGGTGGTGTTCTGGGAATTTTCTGGTTCCTTTGTAGCATTGGCTTTAGAACCAGCAGGAAATGAAGAAAGTTATTTAAATGCATGTTTGCTTCAGCAATATACAAAGCTGATACTGTGAACTAACAGCTTCAGCACAAAGAAGTGGTATGTCTGTACCTTAGTTGGAATCTGTAACTTATTTATAGATTCCTTTATAATTTCTGAATTAAAAAGGTAACAAACAAAAATCTGGCTTAATGATGCATGCTGTCCCATGTAGGTTTTCTGGATGAGGTAAATGAAACCTAACATAATACCAATACTGTTATTCTTATCTTGCCAGACCTTATAGTTTAGCTTCATCCATAGCTTTCCTATGTAATTTTACTCTTTTGAAACCTTTGCATGTGCATCGTATTTTTCCTCCAAATGAGGAAAAACCGAAGCTTTGCTTTCCTTCCCTTCACCCTCAAGTTTCTCCCACCCTTTTTTTAATTGCAGATGATTCCTTTGTTAGACCAGTTACTTTTTGGATTGTTGGTGATTTTGATAAACCTTCGGGGAGGCAACTGTTGTATGATGCAATTAAACATCAGGTAGGTAACGTTCTCATTCAAACGGGTTAGCAGTGCTAATAAGGTAGTAGGTAGAGGCTTGAAAAACACTGGTTGTGCTTCTTCCTGTTGTGTGACCTGGAGAGGCTGGCTTTCCCTGCAGGGTCTCTAATTCCCAGCCTCGTCTTATTTGTAGGGGGCTGGAACGCTGCTGACCTTCTTGTACTAAGAATCACTTCAAGTTGGCACTATGCTAATACAATTTTTAAAAAAAAAGCTGTTCCTGTAAGCCCATGGTTCTAAATTGAAGATGTCTGTGTTCTGGTTCGGAGATGAACATAAGCATTGCTCTCAACTGTACCTCATTTGTTCTGGGAAGATAACTGAATAATAAAAATAAATAGCTGATTCCTACATCACTGTTTTGCCAGACCTCTGAGTGGGGGCCATGGTCCTGTATCTCTCAGGTAGCACAGTGTTGTCTAGAAGATTTCTGTTACAGTAGTGACTATAAGTGAAGAAGAATAGTTTCTGTAAAAATAGTTCATTCTTCCTTTTAACCTGTGCTGTTATTTATCAAATTTGGAATCTTGTTTTCTGGTTAAGAAATACAAAGCTTTTGGTATAGTGTTTATTAAAATAGATGTACTTTTCTCATTTAAAACACACCTGAAATCTAAAGCTTTGCTAATGCGTGTTTTGTTAAACACAGAAATCCAGCAATAATGTGCGAATTAGCATGATTAATAATCCTAGTGAAGAGCCCAACAGCCAGAATACACTTGTCGCCAAAGCCATATGGGCAGCTCTGCAGACACAAACGTCCAACAACGCCAAGAACTTCATCACCAAAATGGCAAAAGAAGAAATTGCACAGGCACTAGAGGCAGGAGCCGACATCTTAGAATTTGCTGTTGGGGTAAGCATGTTTGCTGGCCTTTACAAAGACAGGGACTTCCCTTGTTATTCTCATGCACTTTTTTAGTGTTGTATGTTCATATGCAAAAGAGGCAGGAACAATGGAGAGCAACACTCTTGGTTCTGCTGTTGGTTGGTTGGGTTTTTTTCTCTGAAAAGTAAACTTACCTAAATATAACTCCTTCTAAAACTAAAGCTATGCAACTGTGAAAAGTCAAGAGAAGTGCAGGTTCAGGGATCTATTTAAGTGAGTCCATTGTTCCACTGGGGGTTAAGAGAGAACTATAATCTTTTTTTTTTTTTAAAGCTGAGGAAAAAAATTACATTTCTCAAAGTAGGTTTAAAAAGGGTGAGAATCACTTAAGAAGAGAAGAATGGAACAACTGGTGTAAGTAGCAACAATTACTAAAGCTGTGGCCCTTCACATCAGAAGTTGGGATAATGTTTGAAGATGACAGGCAAGAACTAGGTTTAAGACCACAAAGAAAAGGGGCCTGGGGATAAATTTTAGCAAGATATAAAGATGTTCTTAAATGGAAACTAAAAGGGTACATTTGAAAAAAAAGCCTGCAGAGGTATATTTCCCATTTCAATGTCAAGTGTTCTTTTCTTTCAGGGTATGGATATCAATATTTTCAAAGAAGCCTTTGAATCTCCCAAGGTGGATTTTATTCTGTCCCATGCTATATATTGCAGAGACGTTCTAAAGCTGAAGAAGGGGCAAAGAGCTGTGATCAGCAATGGAAGGGTGAGAGCGAAAGAGATATTTGACATGTGGGAAGGAAGCAGATACTGAGCAGCAGAGTCCAGGGATCAGACACTGAGCCTCAGCCTTCTCTAGGTCTCTGCAGGCTTTAGGACCACTTCCAGTTTCATTTATTCAGCCCTGCACAACCTTTTCTTTGTACTGTGTGCAGTTAGTTGTTGGTGTTTAGTACAAATTCAGATCTCTCAATAGCAGAGTTGCTTTCATGCTGGCAGTGAATTGAGTCCTGGGCTGGAAAGGGATGATCAGTTTGGATGACTGTGCTGCTTCAGTTCATTGGGCAAAATGATGCTGGATCTGCCCCTGACCGAGGTGCCTTGGTCTCTTACGGCAGCAATTCTGCGATAGCCACTTAGATAAGGCAAATGACGGTACAGTAGCATTTCACTGCAGATAACGAAACCCAGCCGTGTACAGCATTAAGTTTTGTCATCAGCTTCCTAGTTAGGAAAAAACCCACAAGTCCCAGTGGTTACTGGGTACTTTAATGGGTTAAAAATGTCAGGCAACAAGTTATGGTATTCTATTTCTCTCATGAGCAAAATAGCAGGAATTGTCTAGGTAGCTTTTAGGCTTCGGAAAGCTAGAGGAGTGAGATGTGCCAGAGCTTTGCTGACTACTGCAATTAGCCTGGTACTCTATTGCCCCTTCAAGACGTGGTAATGCATGTATCATTTAATATGCCCAACTTTTGCAAACCAAGGGCTCAGTGAAAATTTTCAGCGTGCATTTTATGCCTTAGTCTGGGGCTATTTGCTCTAAATAGCTGCATTTCTCTGTTAAACTCTTCTGCCATTAACACCAGCCTAAACAGTTGATACCCACTGAGACTGGGCTGGAATATTTATCTAATACATGTTTGAATTCTGTTTCAGTGAAGCTTTTACATAATAATGCTAATCCTGCTTTTTTTGGTAGATTATTGGCCCACTAGAGGATGGTGAGATGTTCAATCAGGATGATTTTCATCTCCTTGAGAATATCATACTAAAGACATCAGGACAGAAAATCAAATCTCAGATTCAGCAGCTGGGATTTGAAGAGGATCTGTAAGTAAATGTGAAGAGGCTTACAAAAAACTGGTCACACTCTGGTAACATGATTTTCTGCAGCCTGGAGAAAGGTTTATCAAGTACCCTCTGGACAAGTTCTATAAACATGCATGTGTTCTCATGGTCAGGGCTCAGCTGTTCAGAGGGGCAAGTGGAAAGGAGGAAAGTATCTCTGTTGGGTTTTAAGTGCTTTAGTGACTTCTTTTGTAATTCACAATCTCCTGGAGTATGGAGCTGTAACTGTATCCTCCAGATCCAGGAGGCAGTTCTGAGAGTATTTGCAACATCTACTATGATACTCAGAGTGCTCAGAGTTCATAGTTCTTGATTTGTTATCTGACCTAAACCTGCCCTGGCTGGTCTGTTACCTCGTAACAGAAACTGGAGGAGTTGTATTGACTGGAGCCTCACTGACAAGCAGCAAGAAAGTGCCCAAGTCTGTAGGGGTTTACTACAGAACCATTCAAGTGAACGTGAAACAGTCAGTGTGCGCTGGTACTCACTGAGATAGTCCCTTGGTCACAGCAGCACAGGCAGCAACAGCCTGTTCTGTTGTGGGAGGGGTGCAGGAAGCGGTTCCTTGGATTGAGGGTAGGGATACAGGTGGACTGAAAAAATAAAGATGCGTTCTGCAGGGGCTGGCTAAATTCATTGCTCTCTTGTGCTAGATGAAGTTTCATTCAAGGATTAGTGGAGTCTGACAGCGTTACTAACAGAGAAGATGTCTGTATGCAGAGAAGAGCTGTCTGCTGCTGTGGAATGTGTTCTTAAGTGGTATAAATCGCTGCACATTATTACATTTATTCTTGAAAATGTTTTCTGCACTAGATTACCTTTCTGCTCCTCTAAGTGGCAGAGGAGCCTAACTTTTCATTAATATTACAGCCTTCAGGCTTTTTGCAGGTTTTCCCCCAAGCTAAATCTTAACTGACACGCTGTTTTAAACCATTTACTTCCAATATGTCAGATGTAGGATTACTATGGTATTGACTTCAGAAAGAAGGGAAGAAAATGAGACACTGGAGTATGCTTTCCAAATCTGTTTGCATTTCAATTAAGTGCTGCTTGGCCTATCAATATAAAATTATTTCAGTAATATATTTCGCTGTCAGTACTATGGAATCATATAAACTGCTTTTAACTTTGTAAAGAGAAACAATAGGAAGAGAAGTAGAGATAAGACAATGAAAATCACAGCTCTAGATAATTTTTGCAAAAAAGCACAGAGATGAGCTAATTAAAAGAAAGTCAACTTCAGGTTCAAAAGAACTGAAGTCCACAGGTGTGTTGGAGCTCACAGCTAAGAAGATAGTTTCTCTCTTACTTAGCATGATATTTTTCCATGATGCTGCTTCTTGACTGTTAAAGCTGGCTGGGTAAACTAAGCATAAGGTCTTTTGTGTGGAAATCTTGTGTGATTCCAAATCCTGGGAGGACAGGTTTTAACAGCATTCCAAACATTTCTACATCCATTGCTGTTTTAGGAGTCAAAAGAGATGAAGGGTGATAGGGTAGAGGAAGAGGGTATGTTTTGAACACAGGCTAGTTTTGGACAGAGCAGTAGTTTTTTGGTTTGAATGGTGCCAAGGTTTTTCAGAAGCTTTTGAAATTATCTGCTGCATTGGGAAACAGTGTTGGACTTGGCAGACTTCACCAGGCTTGTGGTTTTGGTACGAACAATTCAAACAGCTGTCACTGTAAATCTATGAGACTTACTCAATTCAGGAAAAGCTGACAGAACTTTTAAGTTACAGTATTGCCTCTTGGCTAAGATATGATGTACAAATCAATTTTCATTGAACTTTCAAGAGCTTTTACAGTTTCAAGATTAAATATATTCTTAAAATACTAGACTAAAAATTTATGGGAATAATAAAAAGGAAGAAGTTGTCAGAATTAATTCTCTTTTAACAATAGGACCTCACTCTCTCAAAAGTTTCTCCACTTACAAGATTGCTTCCCCATTCTTAGAGTTGCAGTGTAAAATGGGAAGACTGCTGTGAAACAAGGGTTTGATCTGAATGGCTTACAGGTCTACGAGAGGTTGGGGAAGTTCAGGAATGCAACGCCTGTACCCATAAAATACCAGAATTAAACCCTGTTAGAATTAAACCCTGTGGTACCCTCAGTAATAAGGCTGCAACCTGTTGGTGGATTAACCCTTTAAATATGTTTAATCCTTAAGATTTTGTGTAGAGAGGTAGTAGAAGTGTTAGTGTGTCTGAATTCAGTTTGTCTTCTCCTTGGCTGCTAACTGGCAGAAATGTGGTAAGTACACACAGTTTCTGAGTATCTGTGAACCTTTTTTTTTTCCTTTCTTTTTTTTCAGTGCAAGTGACTTGGTAATGAAAGTGGATGCTCTTCTTTCTGCTCAACCAAAAGGAGAAGCAAGGATTGAGTATCATTTTTTTGAAGAACGATACAGGTATAAGATTGCTGGCATTTGCTGAGCAATGTTCTTTTCCTTGTCTTTTAATGTTCCCATTGTTTTGTTTTTTTAATGTTAAATGCAATGTAAAAAAATCCAAGTAGCAATAAGAAAGTCCCCAAGAGTTTTCAAGGGCACAGTTTGATTCCAGAAATGAATTTTATTTGTCTACCTGTCTCTATACAAATATACAGAATCACAGAATCATAGAATGTTTTGGGTTGGAAGGGACCCTTAAAGGTCATCTAGTCATATGCATATATGTTGGGTTTTTTTCTCTATCTAGTTTCAGAAGGCGCACAGCATTTAGGAAGTAATTTGACTTCAGAATAAGCTGGATAATGTTTTTCTTATGTTTATCCATACACTTGACACTTTTAAAGTTGTTTTTTGTTCTCTTTAGTGCAGTTAAACTGAGACCAAAAGAGGGGGAGACATACTTTGATGTGGTGGCTATTGTTGATCCTGTGACCAGAGAAGCTCAAAGACTTGCTCCGTTACTTCTGGTATGTATGCAGTGCTGGAATGCATTTTATGGCCATTTCAAAAAGCTGTTGTCTCAGGTCTGTAATACTGGAATGTTTTGTTTGGCTTCCTCCTTGACTGGGTGGTGACCAATGGCCTTCTAATAACGCATCTGAATTGCACAATACGGTTATTAGTGGAAAAACTAATTACACTACATGCTAATAAGATCGTGCTTAGGTATCATAGAATCATAGAATGTGTTGGGTTGGAAGGCACCTCTAAAGGCCATCTAGTCCAACCCCCATATGATAAGCAGGGTCATCTCTACCTAGGTCAGGTTGCTCAGAGCCCCATCAAGCCTGACCTTGAATGACTCCAGGGATGGGGCCTCCACCACCTCTCTGGGCAGCCTGTTCCAGTGCTTGACCACCCTCATATTGTCTAGACAACTTTTAGTTTCACTATTTTCAGTTCAGTTTGCAATGACTTTTCTTGAGGAAGATGGTCTCCCCGTCCCAAAAAGAATCCCTGCAATGTGAGGGAGAAAGTAACTGTTCTTGCAACCACCAATTAAAAGGTGGGTGTGGTAAAGTAAATAATGAGAAAGGAGGCTTGAAAATGAGCAGGTAACATGCCTCCTTGAGGTCCTGTCTATAAAAACAGTGGTCAGCTTTCCTAATCAGCATTTTAAGGGCTGTCTTTTTCTCATTACTTTAGGTTTTGAACCAACTGATAAATATGAACCTAAGAGTGTTTATGAACTGCCAGTCCAAGCTTTCTGACATGCCACTGAAAAGGTAAGCAACAGCATGGCAGGGATAGAGAGAGAGAGAAAAAACCTGTGGGAACGTGCAAGCACAGAAGTATGGTCAGATGTCTGACAGGAAGACCCAATAACTGCTTTGAGATCATTTATATAATAGCATGATATCCCACAGAGAATTTGGGAATTTGTGGTAATTTTGCTGGCTTACAAGTTGGGTTACTTGGTTACCCACACATACATATATAAAAAGTTAAATAAATTACTAATCTTAATGGTTGAGTCTTGTACTCCTTCAAGATGAAAATTCTCCTGTTCTAAGGTTAGCACAACCTGTGTTGCTTTGGAAAAAGCCTGGGAGACACTGGAGGTCTGGGAAAGCTGATGCCATCAGCAAGTTCAACAAGAGTGAAATGCTTGCAAAGTTTGGCAGAAACATGTTCTAACATTTTCCTTCTGAAATTTCAGCTTTTACCGCTATGTTTTGGAGCCGGAGATTTCATTCACAGCAGATAACAACTTTGCTCCAGGACCAATTGCCAAGTTTTTGGATATGCCCCAGTCTCCCCTGTTCACTCTGAACCTGAATACTCCTGAGAGCTGGATGGTGGAATCTGTCAGAACCCCCTATGACCTTGATAATATTTACTTAGAGGAGGTAAGAGAAATCAAAGTGTTCGTATTACTGCATTTAAATGGTGGTGTTTTTCCAGGGCTTATTTTGCTGTTCATCTCTTAACGTGGTTGTAAAGCCATAAATGAACCACTGAATGTCTGAAACTACTTTGCATTTAAGCCTCTGATTCCCATGCCCCATCCTTAGATTAACTGAAAGCCTGAGAGAGAAGGGGATTAAATGCTTCAGGCATTCGAAGGGCCATCCTGAGCCTCCAAATAAACAGTAGCTTTACTTTTGCAGATGCACAATTTCCAATTCCTAATACGCAGTCTGTTGGTGCTGTAACAATTAAACTGTCATTTTGGATGTGCAATGAGAGAAGATGTTTTGTGAGATTAGACTAGTATTTTGCTTGTGTAGTGTCCTCAGGCTACATCTGAATTTAGCCTGGTACGCACACAAGTATTCTGAGTTTGGGGGTTTTTGTGTTTTCTTTTCTTTTCTTGGCACCTCAGTGAAGTAAAAAAGGAATTGGTATTTCTGACAGTGCTCTAGCACAATGCAAGAATAATGCAGAGCAAAACAAAATGTTTGTTTCAGATGATAAATATTAGATGAGACTAGCTTTAAACAGATTGAGATTCAAAGTTCTGGAGTCCATCATACACTTTTTACAAGACGCCAGACCAGTCGCTTCCTTGACTACGTTCTCCAATAAATACTAAAAAAAAATTAAAATAGTAAAATGAAGCAACAGTCCTTTTTCCTTATCCTAGCATTCTACCAGTTAAGGTTCAAATCTTTTTGGTCAAGGACACTCTTGACAATATGTGTATGAGAGAGCTGAGCTCTTTCTAGGTATTTGTTTAATAACATTGCTGTGGTAAAATTAAGTGTTATTTAATTACTGTGGCTATTTTAGAGAGTAACCGAATCACTAAAAATCTGCACTTGAGAGCTAGTGCTGGATCAGCAGTATCTTCTCCTTACAGGTAGACAGTGTTGTAGCTGCAGAATATGAATTGGAATATCTGCTCCTGGAAGGACACTGCTATGATATTACTACTGGACAGCCACCTCGGGGACTCCAGTTTACCCTGGGAACTTCAACCAATCCTGTCATCGTTGATACCATTGTTATGGCCAACTTGGTAAGGATTCGATTGAAATCGGCAACAAATAAATGGTCCTCCAGTCAGCACGATCACTTGCATAAGCCACGGAGTATTTTCTAGTATGCGGGTTATGGACATGTGGTGTTACTTGTGCTCCACAGTTGCTTGCAAATATATCAGAACCACTTTATTCCTAACATTGATTTCTAAAACCTTGCGGTGTACTTCTTTGTCTCTTACCTTTTTCAAGAGTACTCCTTTCCCTTCAGCTTGCTGAGGGGCAGCTTCTGGAATACCTTAAAATTATGCCAGTATTCTTAAGGAACCTCTTTCCAGGGAAGGTCAGGCATCCACTCTGGTGCTGTAAGCCTCAGGTGGACACTTGTCTTGTTTGGGGACCCATTTCTTCAGGAGCTCTATGGAACAAATGAAAAGAGTAAGGAAGAGTAGTCAACGTTCTAGAAAATAAAGGCAGTGTGAAGGGATGGGAATTACTTAATATAGTTGAGAGTTGACAGAAATCCAAGCGTATGATTGTTGCCTGCAGCTGCCTTTATAAGGTAGCCGTGTAAGGGATCAATCTGTTTTCAGGGTCCGCAGTGGGCAATGAGAGAGGTAATGGACTGAAATGATGGCAGAGGAAGTTAGCCACTGGCGTTTTCTTGATATGTAATGCTAGTGAAAAATGAGTAAATTGCCTTTTGTGAGGTTTTTTGGACTCTTTAAATGTATTAAAGAAAAAGCAAGGAAAAAATGTTTACCGATGCTAAATATTTATTTTAAAATACTTACAGTCATTTTCTATTTCTCTGCACCCTTTCTTAGCCAAAGTATATCCTATAATGATGTAATATTTCTTATTGTAGAAAGGAAGATGACCCTTATTTTATGTGTGTTTGCTGGGGAGTAAAGCTTAATGGCTTGGAGGTGTCTTTTCTAATTAAACGAGAGTGTATGTACCACAGTATACAATGCTGTTTCTGGGAATCCTCTACCTCAACTCAGTGTCTATACTGCGAAGGGCGATGAAGAGACTAGGAACATGCCTTGTGGGGGTCTATTTGTATTTTTTGTTTAGGTTGGTTTAGGTTTTTTTTAAAGCAGACTGGTTGACATATTGAATTGCATGCATTAGGGGTCACAGTACAAAACTGGGTGGAACACTGAAGCATCACTACAAATGTTTATACCTTCTATAGGTGTAATAAACTAAGTCACAGAAGAAAATATTCAGATCTAGAACCTTAAACTTGAGTAAGACTTCTATATGGTATCTGAATGTCACATTGGAATTTTTGAAGTTCTGTAGAAGAGATCTCTTGTAACATGTAACTTCTGTTATTGTTTCACGCTGTAGATGAAATACCAGTCTGCAGAGCTTCAGAATTCCTTTAGATTTTGTTCTGCAGGTCAACCCTTTGTGCACTGCTGTGCAGCTACCAACTAGTGTGTTGAAATTCACTTGCTCCATGAAGGCGAGCTTTTGCAGACAAAAACCTGGGATTGCACTGTTCCTATCAGGACACTCTGAGGACTTTCCCTCATCTGACATAATGCTAGACCTTTTCATACTCCAGTGTCTCATGGAAAAAATGATTTTGAATGGAACTTCTGGGGTTTTTCTCCTGTTCTGAGTTTTAAGGCCTTGAGGTTATGTTAATCAGCTGGCTTACAAATAACTATTTTCAGATATAAAACAATAGTTCCAAATACATGATGAAAAACCTTGTTCTTCTACACTTGCATTTTCAGGAAACTGACAAATACGCTTTTTGCTTTACAGGGTTACTTCCAGTTAAAAGCCAACCCTGGTGCCTGGACTCTGAGACTGAGAAAGGGCCGATCTGAGGATATCTACAGAATCTACAGGTAGGAGAGTACAAAAAGTACTTTAATTTTTATTCTTGTGAAACTTTTGAACTAGGTGGGCATTGTAATATGTGAATCTAAGAGTTCCCTTGCCAAAGCGTATTGAACTGAACAGCAAATTACATTTTGTACTGAACATAAGTTGAAATAAATTACTTCATTTAAACCCAGTAAGTGTGTGTCCAAATACATGTATGTTACTTTGTTGCATATCTCAAACTTGTCTTACAGTGCTAAAGCTTAATAGCATATAGAAAAATGTGTGGAAGAAATAAAGAACATATTTGTGCTGTGTAGTAAAAGGTCAGTATTTTCCTCTATTTTCAGCCACGATGGCACAGACTCCCCACCTGAAGCTAGTGAAGTTATTGTTGTTCTCAACAACTTCAAGAGCAAAATTATTAAAGTGAAGGTGAGTTAAAAAACTGGAGTTGCTCTTAAAAAAGACTGTTTGCCCAGCGGGGAAAAAATTTTAAGGCCCGATGATGCCTTCACACAAGCAAACATTTGAGGCAGTTTGCACAAAGTTCACGTGACAGTATCAGTAACAGAATTAAATTATATGTAGACTTGATATGGGGTTTGTTTTTTTTTTTTGGCACAGGAGAGAATGACATGTAACTGCTGTTGCTTTTGTATGCCCCTGAGAAACAGTTATGCTCACATTTAGTTGTGCTTGTGATGTCAAAAAAACCAGTCTGTTTATTTGTCTAGTAATAAACATTCCATCTATCCACTGAGCCAGTATTTTATCTGTTACAGATAAATTCTACTCATCTGGCAACACATTTGCTATTAATCTGATACAGAGTAGGTGAGAATACATTAAAAAGGAAAAGTAGATCAGCAATCTGCTGCCTCTTAGGGTTGCCTATCAGGTAATGCCATAGCTGAAAAGTTTACAGAGGACAACTGATAGATAAGTGGTGGTTGTAACACATCCCGCTGACACCTCCTCACAGGATTCACTTGTGCTAGTGTAATTCTGGGATGTTCTCCTGATTCCCTGCCTTGTCTATGTATCTGCTTTGGAGTCTCAGTGGCCAATAATACTCTTAGAAACAGAAAGAGGTGGAGGTGTTGTGTTGGGGTTTTTTTGGTGGGGAGAGGGTGGTGGGTGGTTTCTTTGAGGGTTTTTCTTTGCCTGTCTCCATCATCAAGGATGGTCACAAAACACTTCTTAGCAAAGCATTTTAACCATCTAGACTAGTTTGCCTTTGGTGTCTGAAAATCTCTTCTGAAAATGTCAGTTCACTGCTGAGCCGTTTCTCCAGAGAGTTTAGGTTACCTGTCACTCACTGGACATAACTGGAATGGGTACAGAGCCAGTGTCAAACTAACACCCTGGAGCTGTTTGCCCAACAGACTGTTCCACTCTCTAAAGCAATGTTATGTTTTACAGGTTCAGAAAAAAATAGATATGATGAATGAAGATCTACTAAGCGATGGTACCAGCGAGAATGAATCTGGCTTTTGGGAATCTCTCAAATGGTAAAAACTAGTTCAATAATAACCTGCAAGTCTCCTGAAACTGGAAACCAGTTATGTCTGCGATATTGCATAGTTATATTTTAAGACTGCTTGAATTGAGGGCTATCTTTCATAGGACCCTTCTGTTTCTAGAGAACTGGGTACTGCTTTGCAGCTGCTTACCTCCCTTACCCCCACTGCTGCTTGGGAGCCTGAAAACATTGTTCACTTCCAGGCGCTGCATCTCAGCCAGCAATCGTTCAGTTGAATAGATGCTCATATATAAGCGACAGGGTCTCCCTTGTCTGTGTCAGCAGCACTCTGCCTTACGAAGGATACCCTGACCAGCGTGGACACCACCAAACCCCACAGCTGTACTGTATGAAACCAACACTGCAGCGATTAATAATCTGTTGTGCTCTTTCCTATATAGTTGGCCCTTCTGTCTTGTCCTTTGTATAAATGCTTTTGCCCTTTCAGGGGATTCACAGGAGGACAAAAGAATGAAGATGCGAAACAGGATAAAGACGATGTACTAAATATATTCTCTGTGGCTTCAGGACACCTATATGAAAGATTCCTACGGTTAGTTCAGAATTTATAATCTGGGGATCTCAAATGGTAATGTGCCCTGCTTTCCACAAGGAAAATGTTTAGAGTTTGACAGAATATATATTTTTTTAAAAACTACCTTTTCAGCAGCTCAGAAGTCCTCTAGAGTTTGCACCTACTGTATTGTAGGAACTCTTCTCTGACTAACATTCATAAGTCCAAAATAGACTTGGTTTAATAGGTAGTATGTTGCTGTCCTAAATTTTCTCACTACAATATAACCAATGTATTGTTCAGAAGTTACAAAGTAAGTCATAGTTGCTTTGGAAAAGAATCTGAACTTCCATTCTCTAAGGACATTTAAAGCCAACAGGTTGTGCATTCTCTGACTAGTTAAAATATCTAGATTTTTGAGGGTTTAGAATCCTAGAATGCCAGGTTGGAAGGGACCTCAGGGGTCATCTGGTCCAACCTTTCAAGGCAAAAATAAATTAAACAAACGTATTTTACATGAGATAGCACAGCACCCTTTCAAGCTGAGTCTTAGAACTGTTCAACGTAGGGGAATCCACCACTTCCCTTGTGAGTCAGTTCCAATGTTTAATTTTCTCATTGTGAAGAATCTCTGTACTCCAATTGGAATCTCCCCTGGAACAACTTACATCCATTCCCCCTTATTTTCTCCATGTGACTCCTTGCAAAAAGGGACTCCCTTTCCTCTTGGTAGCCACCCTGCAAGTACCGGTACATGGTAGTAAAGTCTCCGCTAAGCCTTCTCTTCTCAAGGCTAAACATACCCATTTTTCTCAGCCTTTCTTCATATGGCAGGTCTTCCAGTCCCCTGATCAACCTTGTGGCCCTTCTCTGGACCCTTTCTAGCCTGTCTGCATCTTTTTTGTATAGCAGAGACCAAAACTGAACACAGTGCTCAAGGTGTGGCTTGACTAGCACCAAGTAAAGTGGGAGAATGACTTCTTTATCTCTGCTGCCCCTTTGATATAAGCCAGCATCCTGCCAGCCTAGTGCACTGATCGCTCATGTTGAGCCTGCTGTCCACAGGCAAAATTACTGTTTAGTAATTTTGTAGATAAAATGAAGCAACTTGCTATAGGGTGAAGCTACGTACTTTTTCTTCATGAGTGAAGATCAGTTACCTGACACACAACTGTGGTTAAACAATTAACAATGTAAGCCAGCAATTTGTAATCTGTTACACAGCTGATCTCTAGTAGGTGGCAGTTGCCTCTGTAAATGCCTTCTTTTTTTTTTTCTTTTGATAGCATAATGATGTTGTCTGTGCTGAAACACACCAAGACTCCTTTAAAGTTTTGGTTTCTGAAGAACTACTTATCACCTACATTCAAGGTTTGTTACTAATTAGGAATCTCTTCTGTGGTTGGGAAAAGTTTTTTGTTTGTTTTTAAAAAAAATAGGAAAAAAGGTTGCAACCTGTGCATCCTATTATTGTGTAAATATATGTACAGTTACCTGTCCATATACCTTCTGTTTTGACAACACATCAAGTTGGTGTAAGCTGGGGGCTCTGCCTAGAAAACTTTAAGAAATAACAGGCAGGTTGACAGTGGACTCATGCTGAAGGTAAATATTTAAGAGAACAGCGCCTGTTAGGAAAATCGTACTTGAAAGACTCTAAACTTTTTTTTTTTTTTTGACTCATGGATAAAGGTGTAGATTTTAAGACGAAATTCAGGCCTAGAAACTTACAACTAATACATAAGGGTTGAAAGATTATAGGAAAGAACTACCAGAGAAGCAATGCCAGTGACCAGGTATGGAGCGAGCTTCATACGAGGGGACATTAAAACCATGTTCCAGGCTGGCTAGAGTATGTGAGCTGTGCATGGCAGGGAGTGATGCAGGCACTAGATGATTCAAAATGGAACCCAGAGGTAAATAAATGCATGTCAGAACTTTCAGGAATTTGCAACTTTGAACATTTAATATTAGAAAGTAATACTTCCTAGAGAATCTTACTTGCTCCCCCTCAGAACTAAAGGGGAAATAATAACTGGCAGTGTCCCTGTTGCTGCAGCCATGGGCTGTGCTGTCACTTTGCTGTAGTCAGTCACCTCTTGGGGTGGTGCAATAATATCCCCCCACCTCCCTTCCTAAGGGCTGTGTTGTACCGGCATCCCTTGGCTAAACCTGTGCCCTCCCAGCCTCGCAGATGAGAATGTCAAATGATTTGGCAGGGAGCCAAGTTGTTCTAGTAAAAAATTTCTCCCTGTTCTTTTCTCTCATTTTATTATTCCCATTTACACTGCTTTGTACAGCCCTAAATAATAGTTCTCCCATCTGCAAAATTTTATGATTTGAGTAATGCATTCTTTTAAACTGATCTGTGGATCACTATAAAATGGCTCATAAGTAATTGTGTGGAAGAAAAATGCCAAAATATTTAGCTGTCTAATGACAGTTGGCTTTACAGCTTGTACTGATTGTTCGGTCTGTGGTTATGGCTTTGTTTGAAGTAACAATGAAGCTGTAGTTATTCTCTGTGGTATTTATTTTCTAATGTTCTATGCCTGAAGTCCATCTCTTGTAACGCACTTTTCTTTTTCCTGCAGAGGAACAAATAACTGAGATAAGCTACTTTTTTTTCCCCCTCCCTCTGCAGGAGTTCATCCCATACATGGCAAAGAAGTATAATTTCCAGTATGAGCTTGTCCAGTATAAATGGCCGCGCTGGCTTCATCAGCAAACAGAGAAACAGCGCATCATCTGGGGTTATAAGATCCTTTTCTTAGATGTGCTCTTCCCATTAGCTGTTGATAAAATCCTGTTTGTGGATGCTGATCAGGTAACACAGAGGTTGGAATTACTTGGTTTTTTTTTTTCTTCCTTTTTCTTTCTTTTCCTAGTTTGTCCTTGAATACAATTTCTGTATTCTTGGAAAGGTTGCAAGTTTTAGCCCTTTGCAGGCATGACTGAAGCTTGAGTCTGTAACTCCAGCATGCTTCAGTGAGTGCTGGTTTCTCTGCCTGTTCCCACAAAGACTGGTTTTGTTGGCCTGTCTTTTACTTTTGTCTGGTTCCTCATTCACTCACTGTGATTCCATCTAGTTTGCCAAATGGATTCTTGTTTCACCCTTCCATTTTTCCAGTTCCGTCTGTTCCCCCAGCCTGCAGATCACTTACCACATATGGTATTTTCCTAAGTCACCAAACACCCTCCCCCTCCCACCCCCCTGCTTTTAGCTTGGCCAGATCGAAGTGGCTTTCAGAGGAGCGAGAAGGCAAATCCCTTGTGCGTGAAGCCACGTCCTGCTGCAAAGCAAATGGTGTCTGTAAGGCTTTGTATGTGCTTACTGCCTGAGCAGCTTGACAGTGCAGGATAGATGTGCAGGG
>JAVSBS010012810.1:0-64900 GCA_033124195.1 Coracias cyanogaster | reverse complement strand
ACTGCCAAAAGTGCTCCTTCAAAAACATGAAACTGAGACGTACAGATTATCAAACGTATGTACAAAATGCCTTAGGTGTTCTGGCATATGTACCATCTGATCCCTTCAGTTACGTTACAGCTTACGCTCAAGTATCACCTAGGATAGATTTCCAGCTATAATGTTCTCATTTTAGACAGTTTTTGCTCTGTTTATAAAAGAGATATTAATGTATTTTTTCCCCCACCAGAGTGGCATTCTGAGAGTAGTATTACTGCCACAGCATCTCTGTCAAAAAGATATTAAAAAGCCTTTATCCCTGAAGGGTTTGCAAACTTGCAAGAGGAAAGGATACAAAGGATCGCAGTAGAGTTCATGTATAGTGAGAATTCTTGCTGCTCATTAAGCAACCATTTGGCACTTCAGCTGTCAAACCAACCTATCAGATGATTATTTTAAGTTCTATTTTAGTTGCTCCAACTCTAAGGGCAGGGGAAACAACACCTTTTTGTACCACATATACAATATAATGCAAAAGACCGCAGTGTGTAACAGGTGATTCTTCCATTAACTGTTTGATCGCTTTGAATTAAATCCTGACCAGCATTTCAAAATAACCCATGGCAGCCTTCTGCAAATAAAATGTCCTTCCCCTTCAGATTGTCCGCACAGATCTAAAGGAATTAAGAGATTTCAATCTAGATGGTGCTCCTTATGGCTATACTCCATTCTGTGACAGTCGAAGAGAAATGGATGGCTACAGGTTCTGGAAATCAGGATACTGGGCAAGTCATTTAGCTGGAAGAAAATACCACATCAGGTATTGAAGAATCCTGATTTTTTTCCAAAATAGAGGGGGAAAAGCTTTTTCTACTACTTAGAATTAGCAGAAAACTAGCTGAGGTGTACAATGCTGCAGTGAACCACTTTTTGCTTACTGTTGCCTCTTTAAGGTTCCACTGCCTATTGTCCATTTGAAGGATTAGGGACACTGAAGTTACTTTCAGTATGCCACAACTTTTACAGATGAAGAACCAACATGTTAAAAGAACTGAAGTGTTAACTAACCAGATATGTGTTAATGACACATGGTGAAGAAGAGACTGCATGACAGCAAAGCTAAGATTTGTTGAAAATGTTTTTTCCTACATGCCATGACCTTGTTAGAACTGCTTTCCTGCCTTGTACTAGATAATTGGATGTACTGCCACCAGGAGATTGTTTTAGCTTAATTATGTCTCAGGGTCTGCTGGGGTTGCAGAACGTTACCCATCAGTCAAATGTCATTACTAATTGCATCATCTCTGTGTAGTGCTCTGTATGTCGTGGATCTGAAGAAGTTCAGAAAGATAGCAGCTGGAGATCGACTCAGAGGACAGTATCAGGGTCTTAGTCAAGATCCTAACAGTCTGTCCAACCTTGATCAGGTGTGTTTTTAGTGTGTTTGTTTTACTGGGGTAGGATGACAGGTTGGGAGGTCACCTTTCCTGGCCAAACTTCACTCACAGCCAGACACCAGTGGCAGTCCCATTACACCCTGCCTTCAAATGAGGCAGGTATTGATAGCATCAATTGTAACTGGTGGGTGGAAACAACACCTTCCCTTTAAATGTCTTAAGACTATCAAATTTTTCAGGATACGTCCAAGACAAATACATAGTACAACTGAGTACTTGTTCCTTCAGCTATCCAGCTTTGAGTGCTTTACTGGGCACTGACTTAGTAAGATGGAAATAAGGGTTGTACTGTGGCAGATGGAAAAAATAACACCATTGTTCTAATCAGTTAAGAGTAGTCTTCCAAACCACCACTCTAATACTGTTTGCTAAATAACTAATTTTCAACAGTTGCAGTATGTGGGGTTTTTTTCCAAAGGACTTTGTTTGGAATGGAATGAAAGGCTGCTTCATCACTTTTTTTTTTTTTTGCTGCACTGGAAAGAAACCTCTTTACAGAAGTTAAACTTCTTAGTACTCTCTGTTTGAGGGGGTTGTTCCTCCCACTTTACAGCCTGTGGAAACTGCTACTAACTCTTACTCTTCACAACAGGATTTGCCTAACAACATGATCCATCAGGTGCCAATTAAATCACTCCCGCAGGAGTGGCTGTGGTGTGAAACGTGGTGTGATGATTCCTCAAAGAAGAGAGCCAAAACCATTGATCTGGTAAGTGCAGTATCGTCCCTCATTCTTGTGTCACAATAAAATAATAGTGACCAATTTTAGAGGCGATTCCCTCCCTCAGATCAAGGCACCTCCTCCTGTATTGTTACTTAAATGTTTTCAGCACTTCATGTTTTTATATTAGCTTCTGTATTTCTCCTACTTGGAGCACTGGCATTATTACGTATTTGGAAAGAGACTTTACACTGTCCTCTAGCTAAAATGCAGCCAGGTGGTGTACACCACCAGCAGATGAGTGCCACCAGGGGGAACCATACCTCTATCCAGTAAATAAACCTTTTAAAACACCTGAAATATCTAAGCAGTTGCTATGTTTTGTTTGCAGTGTAACAACCCAATGACCAAAGAGCCCAAGTTGCAAGCAGCGATGCGTATAGTTCCAGAATGGCAGGACTATGATCAAGAAATCAAACTGCTCCACAGTCTTTTTCAGAAAGAAAAAGAAACAGGAACACCAGCTAAGATGCCAGGACAACACACACATGGTAACCTTTCTATTTTCCTGCTTCTGTGACTTTCTTCCTACCTGTTTGGACTGGGGTTAAGTTTCATACTCCTCCTCTGTAAGACTGCACCACGCAAGGGCTTGCACAGAGGAGCTGTTAAATAACCTGTACATTTTAACGAGACAGAAAGTAACTGAACCTGATTCTGAAACTTGGAGAACACACAGCTGTATTACATACTTGTTCCAGTTCTGTTAAAGACCCTCACTGTTCCTGCAGTTTTATGAGCTTGGCCTTATCTTAACCCCTAATTAAAGTGCCACTATACACCATGGGTATGAATTGTCCTTCGGTCACTGGTAACCTTGCAAAGAACAAGTCTTTGGGGTTTATATACTAATTTTCAAACCAATCTGCCAGTTAAGGCAGCTGGAAATGGAGTGCTCATTTTTTTTTTTTTCCCCTCCTTTTCTACAGATCCAGCAGCACATGTGGAATTATGATCCATGGAGAAACATTCACGTTAGACTGTTTCATAGACAATTTTTATATTGAAAGCTAGTTTTTTCCGGTATGTCTGCAAAACTGCTGAATAATTGAATGGGATGATGTATGCATTTTTATTACTTGCCTTTGGGTTAAGTTGTGCATATGAAATAGGATCGGATTGCTGGAATTAGCATTACTGGTTTTTTGCACCTGTGGTGGAGATGAAAGAGCCCATGATGGAATTTAGCATTTCAGAAACAAAACTTCAGAATCCACTGGAAAAGCCGCAGCCTGTTTCTTCAGCTGTTGCTACCTCCACCACTGATGAAGATCCTGTTAGCCCCAGATCTAACTTGAGAGCCTGGAAATCAGACCTGTTGAGCCGTTGGCTAGAACATATGTCCTAACCTCAAGTGATGGAGATAATTTTTCCAGGTAACATTAAAAGGCTCAGAAGCATGCCTTGAATTTGTGACACTTGTTTTATCAGGAGGTTTTCAAAGAAATGCTTCTCAGATTTGTTCGGTATGCCCTTAATTTTGTAACAAATCCAGCATTACTCAGATTTTCTGTGTTCTGTCTTCATTTATTGCCCAACTTTTGAAGGTTTGGCTTAATGTAAAGCTACCACAATCTATTTAAATGCCCATCCAAATCCAAATGCCTAAGCTTACAACGTGAGCAGAACATTGAAGTTGGCAGCTCAGTTCATCCTAGCCCATCTGACTTGAAGCAAAGTGCCCTCCTTCCTTCCTGCTCAAAGTTTAGATCAGTCTGTGGAACTGGTAGGGCCTTACTATTGCTGTGGTTCACTGATTCATGAATGTTTTTTGTTTATGAAAAATCTGTGGAAGCTTGGAAGTTTCTCATCATGTAAATTTCATTTTCTATTTTTCTTTGAACAGAGATGTTGTCACATCAATAAACTTTGGAGTTCTTAGGTCATAAGCTTTAGTTCACACTCAGTCCTTTGATCATAATTTTGCTTGCACACATTACATCCTAATTTGATTTGGGGCGTTTCTGAATATTTTACCTGCATTTGTTTTCATCCTGTGCACAGACAAGAAAACATTTTCCTGCAAGGATTAATTACCCTGGATTAGTTTTATCATTCATATTTATGTCTTAATTTTTAAAGATGATACTCCCATAGTTCTGTGTTATGAACATATCATTTTTTTTAAAAAATGTCAAATCCTCTTTCATTCTGTAGGACTCTCTGCTCCCTAGAACACTGAGAAGTTTGAGTTGAAATGTAAGAACTAAAGTAGTATTTCAAGTAGTAAAATATAGTCTGCTCCTTTAGAAACCCAAACTGGGATAAGTTCTGCCTCCCATCTTTTTATACAGGTACAGTTCTGTGCTCCAAGAGCTTTAAGCTAACGGTAATCCTCATCTAACATACTGTTCTAGAATTATTGTAGTATACATCCTATAAATGTTCTGGAGGAATCTGAAAGACAGCAGTTGAAACTGTTCAGTTGGGCAACTGAACAGAAAAGCAGCTTTTCCAGCCAGCTCAAAAAGGGGCCCAATCACTAACCCAAGCTCTTAAGAAAAACAAAACAAAAACCACTCCACATAAAAGGACTAGCTGGGGTCCCTGAGACACAGATTGCTGGCACTGTTGGCAAGGTCAGGAAACCACTCAGTAACACTGCACGTACACTGCTGGGGGGTAATTCTGGAAAGGTATTGCAAAGGTCAGTTCTAACCTCCCCCCCTTCCCGCAGAGGGAAAGCCATGCAAACGGGGGGGCTGGGTCTCAAACCGTGAGCTTCCAGAGTACAAGTTACCAGCTTCCTCCTTCCCATTTTGTGGGTTTTTAAAATCAGATAGTCTCCCTGGTGCTCTGTAAATTACAAGTGGCTTATGCTTTCTATCAAAACTGTCCCAGGTAAGGGTAAGCAGACTTAGACCAGAAGGATTTTTTTTCCTAGTGTAAAAACCAAGAATGTGCCTGTCAAGAAATTAATTACATACTATGTTAATTAGCTTATTTTTAACAGATAATACAGCACATGTAAGATTACCCTTTCTGTGTTCAGCTCCAAACCACTTATGCCTCGTTGGAGCATACGGAGTGGCACAGGATGAGGTGGGCAGCAGCTGTACACCACAGGTCCATCCAGGGATGGAGAGGGCAGGAGAGGAGGATCACTTGGGATGGATGGTGTGTAGGTGAGGAAGGAATCTGCCCAAGCCCTCAGAACAAGAAAAGTGCAAGTTTTCTGCAAAACAAGACCCTCTCCTATCTAGAACTGCATCTGGCTTCATTTTTTTTCAAATATTATTAGAAGCCAGAAGATGGAGAATAGAGGAGCCTATTTACAATGTCTTGTTTGGAGCTGAATAAGGAGAAAATATTTTTAAATTAAATGTCACAGAATTTTAAAATTATGCTCCTCCATTTTAACAATATATTCACTTAAAGACCCACACTACATACTTCTTTCTTTATAATTACAAGATTAGCCAGCTACAGAGAGTATTTTTGTTCCCTGTTTCACGGAGACCATGCTCTTCTGTTCAGCTCTTTAGTAAGAAAAAAAATCTAACAACTGCTACAGAAAGAAACCAGAAACATTGAGATTTGGTACCTTTTGCAGTACTCTGAAGAGTCCTATACCTGTTCTGAAATACATAATGAAATGCACATGGTACTGATCATTCTGACTGTGAACTGCTTGTTTTTCCTGTGAAGCCAATAGTTATTTGCACATAAGAAAAACAATCATAGAGGAGAACAGTCACTTATTTTGGCTCTATGCATGTGGTCACTTGTTGTGCTCAACTGGCCCTTAAAAGAAAAATCTTTTGATGGTTCCATCTTGAAAGACTCTTGGTAAGATCATTACAGAAACAGAGCTGCTTCTGATCATACCACTGCTGGCCTGTTCCTGTAAAGTAGTAAGACTGGTGAAAAAAAATAGAAAATGGGGCTTAGAGAGGTCATAACATCATTTTGGATCCCTCAGACTAGGAAGGTGATTTCTGTGACAAAGTGATGACACTGTTCCCAATGTCTGGATACAAGCAGCTTGTCCTCTTGTGAAAGTTCACACAGAGACATGCCCAGTACTTTATTTTACAAGGAAGATTTCACTGCCTTACTGGAAAACAAATAGCAGAGAAATATGTTTTTAAGATTTCTCTTTCCTTTAGCTATTAGGGGATGGGTTGTAAAGGAAATGAAGGGGGTGGGACATGTACAAAGCAGTAAATATCCAGTCACAGTCTTAGAAACCAAAACTTTTTTTTTAATATAAACTGTTTTGCATATGCAAATCTGTAATCTGTTCAAGAATATACCACAGCTCAGTGGGGCACTGACACCTACTGACCCACAATAGCGGGAGTATTCTCTATGGAATGGTACCTGAACTGAGATTACAGTGACTTTCCCAGTACAGTGGCAACAATAAGATCTAATGTAATAAAGCCTTTTCTGTTCTTTACTGGCCTCTCTTGTCAATTACTTTGCGGCTGATAATGGATGTTTTAATGGACTTGCTTAGAGTACATTTTTTACTTGTATTCAAGGGTTGGGATACTGTTGAAAAGCTTCTAGAAGGGAAAAGTAAAGAGTTCTCCAAGCCAGTCTTGTTAATCATGGTATTAAAGTAACCCCTAAACCAAGACACTTCTGTTAAAGAAACCATAAGAAATATTTTACATTTAAGGTAGATTTATATTTTTCAACTCTACCTACTACTACTAAAAAAGTGCTTCTCTGTCCGTTTTTCTCATTTAACTTTTACACTGATATGTTCATAGTGAGCCCTGAGAGACATCAGTGTTTCCAAATGCTTGCAACTACAGCTGTATGCTTGGGTCTCTCTCAGAGCTGGGAATGCATTCCAAACTCCTCTGGGACTCTGAGAAAAGCCTCTCAACTACAGCATCTTTATTAATCAAAGAGCTATAAAATAGACAGTTTTACATGGGAAGTTCAGTCGAATGCCATAGAAATATGCATTTGGTTTCCTACAGCTGGCTGTTTGAACTTGCTCAGGTTTGGAAAATGAGAACAAATCCTAGGAGACAACTAAAAGGGGAAAAGGAAGCAGCCATGAAGACTAAATACATGCCATATGCCTCTTGCTGCCTCAGCCAAGAGGGGGTCTTGCACCACCACCGCCCATTTTAATTTTCAATGTACACAGTTAAGCGTGTGACTGTTATCGATACATGGGTTTATGTCTGAGGCTGATTTCCCTCCAGGCCAAAAGAGCTAGCTTAAATGAGAAAACTCTGATGGCTGAAGGGGAAAACGGAGAAATCAGCTGTGAATCTTTTTCTACAAACCCCAATTTTAAAAATTGTATTAGCCTGAATACAACAATTTTTTGATGGACAAACTGTTCCCCTCTGTAACACCACGAGGTGCAGGATGTGTCCCTCAGTGCTGTGACATGCCGAGGGCAGCTGCTGTGGGAGCCCACCAAGTTCTGGACTTCTTGCCACAAGTGCAAGGCATTACTCAGCAGTGGCCAACCTGCCCATTCACTTTCTTGACAGCAATCTGAAAAGTAATTTCCAGCACTCGTGTCTAGCTCTCATCAATAACTCAGCCAGTGCAAGACTTACTGCCCTGCTCTGAATCAATGGCCTGGGGACACTCGGTCATCACAGTGCACTGTAAAACAGCGGCTCATGATGGGACTGCCACCCCCCACCCTGTGCTGAGCCTGCAGCTGTAGGCTACGCTACGGGCAGATACCAGCGTGTCCACAGCGCAGCCGCACAGCAATGGGTATCGCCCGCTGCTGTGTATCACCCATGGAGCTGCTCTCACAGCATCGGAACAAGTTCCTGCCACGCCGCTGTTCTGCAGCCTGAGATGTCTTTCACTGCAAACAAGTTGCACCTGAGGTTTGACTCAGTCTTTCTACATACTAGAATGTACACATTCTACTACTACCATCCATTGTACTACCTCCATAGTTAATGGAAGTCAGATTATCTTGGGAGGAGAGGAATAACAGGGATGCGGACTGATAAAGGGACCTTACAACAAGCAACAGAATTGAGATTGAGGAAAAGCCAGTTTGTTTCTGGCTTTTTTCAATGACAAGGCAGCAAGCATTGTAGGATGCTTGTTTTCTCTCGTGGTCCTGTTTAAAGGAAAACAAGCAGTCGAAAAGCAGAGGTCCAGGGTTACCTGAGAGCATTATGAGGTTCAAGGGTACCCGCAGAACCAGAAAATACACACTGGTGGCATATCAGATCTAGACTGTGCAACCACAGCTTTGCTGGAGCACTGGCTAATCTCCCCATAATGCAGTACAGCAAAACTCACCTCACCTCTGCACTTCTCCATGAGTAGCATTAGGTTTTGGTATCAAGAGTCATCCTTCAGTAAGGAAGCATTGTGCCTCTATTGAAGAGTCTGCCACAAAATTAAAGCAGTACTTTACCCAAGGCTCTGTTCAGTGCCACTTCTGGTGTGTTCAACACAGCAGCTCAAATCCAGCACCTATCCACACAGGAACTTGATTCATTTCTTGTTTGCCTTGTACCATTTAGGCTCTAACTGGGGAACAGACATAGAGCTACATGAGGGTAAGCAGTGCTTTGTCTCCAGGTAAACAAAACCACCTTTGCAGACGCTGTTCTTCTGCCTGTTTCCATCAAATACTCACACTGACATAACAAGATGAAAAAATCAGTCACTAAAATGCACTTCAGCATTAGACGGATTACAGTAGTTACTGTGCCCTTATCATCAGGGGTTAGACGTAGTGGCAGAGACAGCCCACGCCAGTCTTCCATGCACACTCTGCTAACCCTGAAGTGATCCTCTCTAGACCACTGGTTTGGCGCAGGTCTCCGTCCAACACACCCGTGGCAGTGCCTGTGCACACAAAACATCGCTGCATTTAGCACACAGCAGCACCCTCAGCCATGCTCTGGGTGCAACAGGCTTTCCTGTCCTAGCACCCATGACTGCTTGCCTACACACAGCTCTCAAACAAACGGCTGGCACCCCTGTAGAGGGGGCCACTGGATTTAATCCTGTCCCTAGCAAACACCTGCAGTCTGCATCACAACAGAAACCCCCATACATCAGTACAGGCAATCACAGCGGCTTCTGGTTGGAAGTTCTTGTTGGACTTTGACAAGCTTGTCAGGTCAGTCCTCCCAGTACTACTTGGTGCAAACCTCACAACCGGGAACCAGAAAGAACACTGAGCTCCCCCCAGTACCGTAACTCCATCCAGCAGCAGTACGGTGCCTCTATCACACATCTCACTAGCTCACAGCTGTCCATAAAAATGTCTTCAATTACTTTGTCCAACAAGTCCAGCCTGATTTGCAGTCACTGCAGAAATGCCTGAAGTGCACTCCAGGAAAGGAATTAAACCTGTGCCCTTCTGGAACCAAGAGACTCACGAATCTGCTATTGGTAACACAGCCATTGTCAGCAGAACAGAGCGTAAGGTTCCTCAAGGAACTGACTTTCCCAAACTCTGCCGCTTTGCAAGTCACGACCGAAAGGTCCACCCTGAAACTGTATTTTCACTTCACGGTTCCACCTTGGCCAGCAGTGACAGTGTAAACATACCAACATCCAAAGCCCACCCACAAGGACATTCCTCTCCATTTGCTCTGCCTTCCTCTTTTTGCCATATAACTATATTTACCCAATCACGAGTATTGCTAGTGGATTATACACTCCATCTGTTTTGATTCAACACACTGATCTTTGCTGACTTGAAGATAATTAAAGCCCTCTCCCCCACTCTCCCTTTCTGTCTGCAGCATGTATGCCAGCTGCTCATTGGAATCCAGATAATTGAACAGCATTCCCTAATCAGGACACTCAGGGAAAATCACTTCTGACTAACCAGGTTTATTGCTGACTAGACTTTATTAAGTTCATTGCTAAGACAGATTGCCTTGTGCTTGGAATACACTGAATTTGTTCCTTTATTAGCCAGCTTGGGGCTTGATGAGTAATGAGAACAGTGTTTCTTCTGTGTGAAGGTCTGGAATAAAGAACTCTGAAATATACTTGATTATGGCACAGCAGGGTCCTCTTCTGCTCCTAGGCAGCCCAGGAAACACATGATAAGCAATCAAGCCTCCTGCTTCTAACTAAGGCTGTTACTACATCTGAGCACAAACACACCTGGAGACGCAGGGCCTGCCTGACCACAGAGCTGTGCCTGGAGGAGAGCCATTTGCTGAGGAACTGCTGAGCAGGAAGCACCCCAGCACCCGCTGCTAAGCACCTGCTGACAGTACCACTTAGAAAGCCAGAATTCCTCATGAATGACCTTTTCCAACTCCTAGAGATGGGAGGGGAAGGACCAAAACATATACTCATCTTTAAGAGAGGGCAGCTGGTAACTTAGCTGAACATGTCATGCACCCTGTTACCAGTTCCAGAGCTCACTGGTCTCACTGCCTGTCCCTCGGACGCTGCTGTATTTCTCATCATTCCCCTTCTACCAAGTACAGTCACCTCGTGTACAGCTCTTGACTTCCTCCTAAAAGATACTACAGAACAGAAAACCAGAAATCAATTCCCAACACTAAATCCATGTATTCCCCCGGCTTTCTGGGTAAAGTTTCTGCCATTCATACTTACTGTATCTCCCTTCTCTTCTGAAAAGAACAACTCTCAGATCTCAGACTCTTAGTCTCCAACCTTTCCTCTACCTGTAGGTGTTTATTTACTATCATAAATACACTGTAAGGACTTCTAGAGCTCACAGTATTTTCTTCAGCCTTTAGACTCTCTTCTTGTTATTTTCAGGTTTGCTTGGTTGGGTGTTTTAAAATTTTTTTAAATAAATAAAAGAAAACCTTGGCACCAAAACTGGATACATTATTCCAAGCATTCCAGGATCAGTTTCATCAACACTGCATGAAGAAAATGTTTGTGTGCATGTGTATTTCTGTACATCTACACTCATTCTACTGAGTATTTGCCTTTTATTCCATCAAGCACCACCGGGGGCCTTCTACCCATCCCGCTGAGAATTTCTTTTGAACTGCTTGTCCACTACAATCACTAAACCCTTTTTTTTTTTGTACACTAGAATACAGTCCCCTATTTGTTGGAAGTCCTTATGTTTCTTATTCCTAGATGTATCACTTCAAATCTGCCTTACTGAAATGCTTTTGTTGTTCTCCTCCAGAAAGAGGCCCCAAGAAATCTGCATTGCTGTGGATGATTCACTGCTGCCGAGCAGCTGTCACCACAATTGCTTCCAGACCTTTACAAAACCACCAAATAGCACAGATCACTGCAGAGGAAAAGAATCTCAAACACCTATTTGAAAGGGATTCCCACTAACTATTACCCCTAAAACTTCACTAACTGGTTCTTCATCCTTTTAATACATGCTCTAAGGATACGCTGTTCAGTCACGTTATTTTGGAACAACAAGGTAGGCCTTTGTGAAGCATTTCTGTATACGCTTAGTGTTGCTATTAAACCCAAACCTCTAATTCCTCAAAGTCACACTTGTTTGACAAGAATTATGTCCCATAAAACCCTTTCAAGAGTCATTTCAGCTCTCAAGGCATCACTGATGTCACAGGAGCTTTCCCTCTGTTTTGCTTCAGACAGATGTCTGGACAAGTAACTCTTTGCCTGCTCCAAAAGGTTTCTAGAACATGTGCCTTATCTCCTACAGTTTATTGAAAACTAACGTCATTGGGTCAGTGGTTTTCCCAGTCATCTCTTTGGACACTTCCAAAAGACCAGTTATTGACTTATCCCTTTACAAAAACCTTAAAGGCTCAGCTGCTTAACGTGTATTGCTCCAGACTGATGAAGATGTCCCAGTACTATCAGTGAACAGGAACACACCACGCTGCCTCTTTTTACATAGAGCACACACAGACCTAGTAAGTACCCTGCTTTTTATTAAACAATTTTTCCATCTTCTCCTAGGAACAAAGCTAAACGAGTTAACATTTTCCCCGAACGTTCTACTTTGTGTCCTTAAGTTGAACTGTATTTAAGATGCTTTCAAGATTGTGTTTCTCTCTCTTGGGTAAATAAGGCCTTATCAGTTGCTGTACCGGCAGCCACAGGGGCCACTTAGCAAACACGCTGACCGAATTATGCTCCTGCCCCAGGAATGTGTCTCTAACTCTGAATGGAAGCACGCTGGCAGGCTCACATGAGAAAACTCCTTGCTGCTGTTGATCTGTCCAGATCTCTGTAAGAACACATTGTTTTGTTTTCACAAGCTATTTGACTGGCGCCTTTCAAAAAACCCTCAAAAATAAGTCAGAGACTGGATGCTTTTTGCCCTCTTGAACACTCTGTTTATCCCAACAGTATTTTTGACTGTTGGCTTGAACTGTGTCACCCAAGTCACCAAATCCAGTACCTTGATACCACAGCCACTGCTGCGTGATCTGATTCCCAAGTTTATGCAGATCACTTTAAATGAGTTAGGTTTCTTACTCCCCCATCCTATTGCTGGGAAGCTGTTCAAACCTCACCACACTGACACAGTGATGGAAATCATCTTCCAGTTGTCCACCTAAACTTACACATAGCAATTCCACACTCATGCTTTCCCTCACACCAACATTTGCTTTAAACTTCTACAGCTTTTTTTCCCCTCCCTGCCACCACCCCACTTCACACACAGCATCTTCACCCTTTCCCACTGAATACTTCTTTTTCTTTAAAAAAAAAAAAAAAAAAAAAGGCAAGCTACTCTTTGGGAGGTGACCTTATGATAGGTGACACAGTTTTGTCCTGGAAGCTAGTTACTCAGAATCACACTGGTGGACTCTGGAGGACATTTAGCTATTTGGTCCTTTTATTAACACAAGGAAGGCACTCTGAACATGCTGCGGAGGGATCTGCTAAGCAGATGTTTGGACCTGTAGATGGAGCGCTTGCACTGCTGAAACCATCCACAAGTGCCCGCTGACCCCTTCCCGGCAATTTCCAGCTATTTTTAAATTGGGAAATATTTGTCCCATGTGGTCTACTGTGGCATTCCATTAAAGAAAAAAAAAAAAAGAAAAAGAAAAGGGAAAAAAACCCCAAAGACAGAAAATTGGAGCTTGGCAAGCTCTACCCAAATCAGGCCCAAGTAGGATAGAACATGTTCTCATGCCCTGCAGCTGCACACTGGCTCTGTTGCATGCAGGTCAAGACATGCCATGGATACCATCTCTGTAAGTACTGATATATTTGCTAGACTTGCTGCTATTCACTTATAAGGTTCTTCAGCGAAGTTCAAATATAGGTACCTTGAAAAGGCCCAACTGCTTCTAGGAAAAGGAGCAGCCGAACAGATTCACTTCTGGATCTACTGCAGGTGGGGTTTTGTTTGTTTGTTTTGTTTGGGTTTTTTTACTATTTATTAATAATAAAATCCTGTGGAACTACTTTTGTTTCACTTACTATCAACTTCCTCATGCAAATGATGAGCCCATTTCTTCATTCCAACGAAGACTATCATGCCCTTTTAGTGCTATAGCAGAACTAGGACACCTCTTTTACAAAAATGGATTGGTTCTAGGAGAAACGGGCTGGAAACAGAAATTTTTACACTACATTGAACCAGGTTTATTTGGTCCCCTCTCTTGTATCTGATCATTACTATCATAAGTTCTCTGGCAAGAGTGGGCAGAAAATCTTGTAGAAAGTAATTTAGAAACCCCTGCATAGTTCAAGAATCATCTTCCTACCCCACGCTATGGTAGGAAGGACTGGGATGTAAGGGCACAACTGTACCTCTTGCAGGAAGATTGTATTTCTGAGAGAAGCTGTTGTCTCACAGCCCACTCTGAGCCACTTTCCCTGGGTAACAATAACACCTACAGACTCAGACAAGACTCTAAATGAAATGCACATTTTCAAGATTTTCATTCTCCTCACTGATACAACTGATAAATTTACTTTCTTTTTGAAAGGTGAGCACCAGAAGTATGATGTGTTGTGAATGACACACACATACCACCTCTTTCTTATGCAAAGCTATCAAAAGCCTGCAGTGATTGAGCTCCATCCTAAAACACACACACACCTGAGTGGCACAGCAGAGCTACAGCTATGCTCTGTCTACGCTTTGAAGCGGATCTTCTTGAGTTTCCCAGTGCCTTTCTGCTTACTTCTGTTGGACAAACCCACTGGGGAACAAGATGCAACCTTCTCTTCCTCATCGTCAAAGTTCCTGCCTTGCCTGTTTTCCCTCCACCAGACGGCTGATGCATGAAAAACCTCTTGCCAGCTCCTATCTGTGGAATAATAAATGTACCTGATCACTTTGTGTTGCTGATGAAAGCAAGAATTGCATTCTAAAAGCAGAAATGTGATCCGAAGACAGTGTCAGCACCACCAAGTATAAGCTGAATATTTTAACATCTGGAAGTTGATTTTAAAAGCTCTTTAACAAAGCCCAGGTATTTCAGGGACGATGCTATCGAGGAATGAGATATTAGAAAGCTCTCACTATAGGGACTCAACTTTGCAAACACCTGCAAGCTGTCCAACTTGTTTGCTCATTCATCCATTTACTTAAGGCTGTAAAGTTTAATACCTATGTAGCAGAAAACAAGAGAGAAGCTGCTCTTACAGCTTAGTAGCTGCTCAGTACATTAACCAAAGCAGTGGCCAGTGCACATGGAACAGAGATGCTCTGAGAAATTCATCTGCTGCCAGCAAACAGCACGGAATTTGAGGAAGAAATTAAGTGATTGGTTTAGACACTTCTTAGTATCCTAAACTATCACTAACTGACTTGAAAGTCCTTAAAACAGGCACCTTTTTTTGTCTGTTATGCCATTCTTAATCCAAGTCACACAGGGAAATGACAGGGAAGTCCTCCTCTCCACATACTAGCCCTTCTACAGGCAAGACTCATTGGCTTCTGGTATTCAAATAGAATTGACAGGACAGAAAACAGGCCATTTCTAGGCAGGGAAAAAATTCCCAGCCCCTTTAATATTAAGAGATGTCCCTCAAACAACTCTATCAAAATAACTCATCGTATCTTTCATATGTTTGGCTACATTTGGCAAACATAACCATTTTGCCTCAACCAGCACAGATCTACATGTAGGTGTGCCCCACTGTCCTGCAGCCAGGACAGAGATGAGAACAAGTACAGAAAATGGAGGCCTCAGAAGTTAGAGAGAATCCATGCTGTCTGCTGAGGTGTCAGATGTCCAGGCTCTGGCTCTGATGCTCTTTTTACCCATGCAGAGGACCAACATGCACACCTTCCTGACCTGTTCTCAGCACAGAACTAATAAACCCACTCTCTGCACACTTCCCACCCTCCTCCAACCCTGCTCAAGGGTATAACCAAACACAGCACTGCCACTGATTCAACCGAACTCTGAAGCTGTCACTGTGCATCAACAGGGACCTGGGGATGGGAAAGCGGAGGGGCACCTTCAGAAAAATTGCACTCAGGACTGTTCATTAATAGTATATAAACATACATAAGAATTAATGCTCTTCTTGCTTCCTTTTAATTTCATTTTATTTTCTTTCTTCCTTCATATCCGGGCATGATACAGAGATGAATCTGAGCTACAGCCTTTTCATGTAATCCCAGCATGACCATCAGATTCCAACTCAGACCCAAACTCCTTTGTTTGGATGTACAGCTGCCTGAGACTGGGTGGGAAGGGCAAGGAGTCATATGCCCAGAACACCGCAGGAACCTAGAACTCAAAATGTCTTTTCAGGGCACCATCTGCTCAACCCACCTGAACGTACTCAGGTGTGCCCATGGAGGAGAGGAGAGCAGTTTCACAAACTGTCTCCTATGCTTTCTGCAGTAAGAATTCAGAGATGTCAGACTTGCTCCAAAACAAGTACTCTGCATGCTCTCAGTTTATATGTCACAGGAGAACTACAAATAAATAATTAAAGCCTCACTGAAATCACTAGTCAGGCTACTCTGATAAAAGAAATCCAAAGGAGAACCAGTAGGGAAGGGAGAGAATTAATTCACCATCTAATCAGAAACCAACACACAACATTCTCTAACTAACCTAGTGGCAGGAGGCAAAGTGATAAAATAAAAACAAGCAATACTGAATAGCAAAGATATAAAACGATGCAAAGAAAATCACTATTGTTTAAATGATGGACTCATGACCTGAAAGCAGATACCTGATTTATTTCAACTGTCTTATGTCCTTTTTTATTCCCTTTTGGCTCTGATATGTTGTCACTGGCAAGTTACAAGGTTATTAATCACACAAAGCAATGAATAATATATCCAAACTCACACCAACTGAATTTTGTCTGTCTGTATGGCCTTGTGAGTATTTATACATTTATTATACTTGGGGCTTTTTCTGAATGGTATCTAAGACCTGTAGGCATAGGCTTGTTCAAACCTAAAAAACAATTAAAATATTTTGAAGTAATTTCTGGAGAAATAGCAAACATGCAAGTAGTCAGTTGTCGATTTCAGTTCAGCCACTGTTCGAATTTATTATAAAAAATGTACACCCACACAAACCATACAAGCCACCAATTCCCATCTTCTCCTGCACCTGAAATGGAGTTTCATGACGGCAAAAGAGGTTCTAAAAAATGCAAGAAGTGCCAGTAATTTAAAGGCCTGCTCCACACAATACCATCCAGCTTCATTGTAAAGCTTGGGGGCAAAAAGAGCCCCAAAAATCACAGCCCAAGGACATGCTAGAGAGTGACTCTTAACAGCACACAGTTAACTCCTGAGCAGCTCAGGATTCCTAAGCATTTGTAGAGAAGATAAAATCTGATGTGGAGAATACCACACTTGTTCATAGCAAAGCAACATCATGTGACCATACTCAAATGTTCAGAGCCAAAAAGAAGTATACAATAAGAACAAAATAGAGACATCTTAGCTTTAGAAAGTGAATTCCGATTACAAAAAAAAAAAAAAAAAATCTAGCACTGTCCCAATGCTTTTCATTATTAGCAGCGAAGTGGTAAATCAATCCCTTCTGAAATCTTGTTGTGAGTGAAGTGCAGGCTGAAGTAACACAGGTATGGTCTGACCTGTATCTAGTTCAAGTGTAGTCCTGAGAGGGCTGGTCCCAGCCCCCTTCCTCTCACCCAGAGAATTAACTACACACTTTGAAAGCCAATAGATTCAGCAAGCTGAACTGATGAGAATAAATATTTGGAGGCTTTTTGGTGGGGCTGCTTTTTGTTAGGCCAACTTCACAAACACACTGACTCTGGGGCCACATCATCACAACATGCAACAAAGAAATGCAGCGAGAGCACATGAATTAAAAAATAAAATAAAAATCTCTGTAGTGGAAGGGCAGGGGAGGACTAAGCTTATTTTCCACAACTGCTGAAAATGACATAAAATTAGATGCAATGTAGAAGCAAACCTTTAAAGTAAAGGTAAGAATTAAATGAAGCAAGCGTGCAGTTGTTCTTGAGAATATAAATGAACTGCTTGATGCCTCAGCCACGCCACTGCATTAACAACTGTTAGTTCCATTAAATCTGTAAATAAGCAGTCTAGAAAAAACTCCCCATGTATTCCTCTGGTGCCATGTGATAGATGCACCTGCTAAGTATTTACTGAGCAGTCCCCACCTATTATTTCAACATGTTTGAATGTAGTACAGCAAAGTATGATCACACTCCAGAACTGCATCAACTCCCTGCTATGACATGTAGAGAGAAAGACTCCTAAGCTAATTGTCACTGAATTGTGAGTTAATTAATGAGGAGAGGAGCAAATGATAGGATTAAGCACAAGACTGTCAACAAATTTCAAGCTTAAAAATTGTAACACAGCTGCATGAGTGTGCAGAAACAATACTTCTTTGGACAGTTAAGTCAGAGAAAACAAGTTAACAGAGATCCAGGGTTGTGTGGCTGCTTTAAGGTCAACAGCAAAACAATTTGTGACTGAGCTAAATGTTGCTCACCTGCAAGGAGAAGAGTGCTACATGAAGAGGCATCAGCTTCCAAGCATTTTCTGTGACCAGATCCAGAAGAGAGGTCCGCTTTCTCCGTTATCATAGAGCCTGTAATGAAAAACAGAGCTCAGCCTAATCAGTAGTTTCAAGGTAATAATTTCACACCACTCAGCTGAAGCAGAACTTCACAGCTCATCAGGTAGCAAGTGGAAAATGGTTTTTGTCCTAAATTAGTTTCTGTTCCCCTAGTGAAGATGCCAGCAAACCTCATGTCATCAGGTTTTATTGGAGGCCTGTCTAGTGCAGAGGCCATGCACAGAAAAGGATGCTCAACACTGACACTGACCAGAGACTATGGATTTTCCCTTCGAGTCATCAGTGCTCTGCAAGATACCAGTACGTATAATAATTATCTATTATTACGTATGACAGCCTGTGTACATGATCATGTATATGGTCTGTGCACAACAAATGGAGCACATGTTCAGTTGTAACACAGCAAATAAAAAGCCCGTGTTACCTCTGGTAGCTTGTATCTCATGTTGCAGGCATAGAGACACCTTGTTAACAGCTACCTGAAAACGTGCCAATCCTGTGCTTATTTTTCGTCCAGTTCAACCAAGACAAAGATGCTCACAGAAAACAGTTTAGGCAAAGGCTGCACGGTTAGGTTTGAATCACTCCGTTAAGGCAGAGGCAGGTTAGGAAACCCCATGCAAACCACTCTAACCTGTAGCGACACCAACTCCACTCCCTTGGCAAACAGCATTGGGAAGTGTGATCTGACCTGAAAACAGTTATGTTAGCCACAGCCTTCAATAAAATCACTACATCTCCATGATGTCTACAGCTCCCAGCAGTGATTTTTTTAAAAATTATTTTAAATGAAATCTAAACTGGTCACATTTAAACTGACCACGGGTGGAGTTGTCACTTTAACAGATTAGAAGCTTCTGGAATAAAAAACTGCACATTACAGAAAGTTTGGTCCTGCAAGGAGCTGCATGCTGCGGCTCAGTCACGGTAAAGCCATTCAGCACGTACCGCCACATGAACAGCTATATTGAAACCAAAATAACCTGCTCTGGTTATTCTGGTCTGATTGCCTGCGGTACAAGCAGAACGCCCGGACTCTGACATTTCCAAATTTAACCAACAGAACACAAGCCTGTTCCTTGTACAATTAAAGCATGCCACAGAATGGTACGCAACTATATTGGAAAATAAGAATTATTAGCCTGTAAAAATAAAAACTGAACACTACTGCTCTAGACCTTTTCCAATACCAAAGGTAGCAGCCAAGCTGTGCCTTTGCTTACATTCGTATCCAAAACCAGCAGGGAATATCCAGAAAAAAGATGCACAGTGAATTCCCAGAACTCTGGCTGTAGTTCCAGCTTCTGTCTATAACACTGGCGAGCGTTACCTCTTAAAATCTAGTGCAGCAAGTTCAAAGCCACATACGCATGTTTGGTCAGACTCCTACAGACACTGACAACAGAGAGGGAAGTCAGGGCATTTTGGGCATCAGAGAAAAGCCCAGGCTCAAGCTAAGGGGGAGGCTTTGCCAATTCCTGCCCCTTCCCACCCACCAAAGACAGGCACTTTGGGGTGTCTCACCCACCTCCTTGCACATGCTATTTCAGCAGCATGGTGTGGGATTTGGCTTCAGGGGCAGCAAAGGTGAGGGCCAAGCTTTCAGGCATAGCCTGAAATACGGAATGGCCTGGAGATCTGCACCCCTCCCACCGTGGGTGATGCTCTGACAGCTGCTCTTACAGCCTGGGAAGGCACCTTTGTCAACTGTTCTGTTCCATCCCAGAGGTATGGAGAGGCAGGCTTTGCACAGGGTGAAATCATTCCTGACAAATTAAACAGCTTTTGCATCAGGACCTTAGTTTCCAAGAAACAACACTTGTCTCAGATTATTTTGGAGAGCAGAACCCAAAATTAAATGAATGGGAGAGAAGAGCTTCTTAAAACCTGGCCCGTGAAGACCTGACACAATGCTCACATGGTGTCCAGAGACAGTAACTTTTCCAACAGAGCTACAGAGAAGATCACCCAGTTCTGCACTATACTGCGCGCAGTATCTAAGGTTCTTTTCTGTAACTGATGAAAAGCTGAACGCTATCTTTCTATGCAGAGCATAAAACCCAAACAGTTTACTTAGACTTTATGTCACGTACTTTGCTCTATACATAAGTGTCAAAGTACATTGACAAAGTTTTTCAGACACTCGCAAAATACAGATGGATTTAGGATCTCATTTTCAGTACTGGACTTGCACTTTCTTCCCTTACTGACAGGTCAAGCTCACAAGGCTCTGTGTACTTGAGTCCTTCAACAGCAGCATCACAGTCGCTCAGCACCTTATGGATGGGCAGACAGGCTTCCAGACAGGTGAGTTACTCAATCTGCTTTTAAATACTCTTTTCCTTCTTCCTCCTCCCTCCTTTTCCAGAGCAGGGTTGTCTTCCTCCCTCTCGGAGTGACGGGCAGGGACGCAGTCATGCATGCACATATCTAGCAGCTAACTGTGCGTGATTCCCTCTGGCAGCCCTGTCAGGACCTCGGCGTTTTTTATGTACGAGACGGCACTCTGGGAAAGGTTCTTACACCTGTACCTAGCCCCTTCAACATTCAAAACCAGGAAATATTCATGACAAACCAAAAGCCTTTTCTTTTCAATTATCATTCCCGGCTGAGTTTTTTTTTGAGAGGAGCTCAAGATAAAAGTTGGCCCTGTTCTTCCACAAGATCAAATGAAGACTTCCTGAGGATTTCTGAAAAAAATTAAGTCCTGCAGCAAAGTGCATCACCCCTCCCTGGTCTCAGAAAACACACAGCTTAACACAGTGCTCTCTCCGCCTGCGCCAGAGCAGCAGTCTACAAACTCCTCCTTAGCACTACTGTGGGAAATTCCCTGATCTGGAAAGGAGATTACTCCTTGGAGCTCCAAACAGAGCAGATCACTTTCCTTCCCACCAGCACACTTCTAAACAGGGAAGCATGACTAACGCTCTTTTCCTTTTTAAGCATACTTAATAATGCCCCAGTTGGGCAAAATGTTTTGAGGACTGAATACAAACCTCTGTATTTTCAAGTCTGGCAACAACTAGCAGGTACTGAGACTTCCTCAGGGCTCCCAGGGAGAAGCTCTGAATTACTGGTTACTTCTGTGAGCCTTCAGCAGGAACACTCTTCCCTGAAGCAAGTGGAAATGCTCTCAAATAAATTCCAGCGTCCTGCACACAAGCACTTGTCCTTGTCACTGTGTTACTGAGGAGATACAAACACGGCAGCTATTCCACAGCAGTGCCAACGGGACAGGCAACCAGAAAGACAGCTTCTGACGCCAAGGGGGTATGGAAGGAGTAGTCCCTATCAAACTGTTGCCTTTGAGAGCAAGTACTGCCTAATCCTTACCTAAACCCTGGCTCTTTCTCTCCCACAGGATGCAGGCTTACTTCACCTTTCAGAAAATTCACTTATTCCCCCAACTTCTGTAAGGGCTTTGTCCACTAGAGTCAATCTGGATTGGCAATTCCTTCACTACGGCATGTAGCTGTGCCAGCTATAATACAGTAAAGCATGGGGTAATTAAAAGGAGCAGATAATTTTGACTAAAACACAATGAAACCGGAGCTTTGAAAGGAACATGGAAGGATTCATTTCTAAGAAGCTCTGCTGTGATAAGAAACTCAAATAAGCAGGTGCCTTGCAATAGGATAATGTGCTGCTGAAAACACTGCTCCCTGTGCGTGGAGTACTGATAGCTGTGAACCTCTGCACTCTTCACAGAGAACGTGTGTAACAGTACGGATTGATGCCCTCTCTATAATTTCTTCATTTGCAACTCAAAAACTACCTGGGTCTGGCTCCCCCCCCTTTTATCAGCCACCACAAATGAACATGACTACTGAAAACAGTCCATGTCTGCACTTCAATTCTTGAGTAAGAATGTGGAAGCAATCCATTTTTCTGCAGCTTCACAACTAAAACTCCTACTGCTGGGGCCATCAGGACTTCCCAGCACCATTACCAGAGCCTCCCCTCCGCAGGCTCTTCCACACCCACGCTGCCCTCTCCTATCCCTGGGGAGAGCTGCTGCCCACATATTCCTCAAGCTCCGACCCCGTGACTTCTCAACAATCTTTTTCTTCTGCACTGTACCATATTAAAACTGGTTGCTCTAAATCCCAGGACCAAGCATAATTTTACCTCCCTCAAGCTGTCCTCTGTCACACCCACCCTCTGCCCAACTAAAAGTACACACCTTCTTTAAAGTCACTCACGCTTTCTCCTGTCTCCCAAGAAAGCAATCCACATGCACATTTTAAGAGCTGGTCCACAATAAGTTTATTTGTAACAGCTTCCTAAAATCACACCGTAATGCTTATAAAGCAGACAGCTGGATCTGGGGTAATTATCTAACTATGCTACCTCCAGTACTTTCAATCTCGGAATTTTAAAATAATGTAAAAAAAAAAAAATCCCCACATTCTTTATCACCCTTCTAATTTTTTTTTCTTATGCCCTAAAGATGGTGTAAGAAACTCTCTGCAATCCAAGGATCTTTAAAGAAAAAAACCAAACCTGTTCTCCTTTAGGTAAATAATTTCAACTTCCTTTTTTATCATATGCTGTCATATAGTGAAGCAAAAAGAAAAACAAAACAAAAGACAAAAACTCCTACCAAATTGGTGCCAGCAGCCCTGTGAGAAGCATGGTTCCCCCATACCTCTCATTAAGTTTTCACATCATACTTGTGGTCATTCCTCAAACCGAGCTTGCTCTAGCACTGTTAAGAGATCTGGAGATGAAAACCAACAAATTCCTATGGTTGTTACAGCTGGTTGGTATTTTTCAACTGCATGCAGGACAGGGAGATAGGGTGAGCATCTGCAGACTTGGAAGGAAGATTTCTCTGTAGAAAGCTACTGCTACAAGAAGTTCCTTTCTAGCTCCTTGAGATATGCCATGTTTTAAGAACAGACTCCATCAAAATAATGCCAATTCCCCTTCAACACTACCAGAACAGTGGACAGCCTCACAGACAGAAGCCTTGAATCCAGTGCATCTGCTAGTAATGGAGATGGCTTTGAATACTTCCGTTCAGCTCTCCCACCAACACCAAAGAAGAGTTGTGGCCATCCTTCCCTAGATTTTCCCATGACCTAACAGCCCAGCCAGAGAGCATGACACGGCCCCGCAGTGTGTATGTGCTCACAGGGTATTCCGAGCATGGAGGGGCTTTCCCAAGTGGAAGTCCCCAAATACATTAGCGAGGCAGCTGTGTGGCTGAAGAAGAGCTGGGGCTCTCCACTAAATATCCCTCCTCTCTGTGATAAGCCCTGCGCTCCTCACTTGGAAGGACACGTCAGGAGAAGCGTGGTCCTAACCCTCCACAGCTCCTGCACTGCAGCACTCATTTGGCAATTAGGGGCATTCAAAATTATCTTCCGCTTTTAAGTCAGTAACTGGTATTCAGTCAGGTTCTAATATCCTCTATCTAGAGCATAAATCACAACTCATCATTTTCTGTGTATAATTGCCTATGAAACTCCAAGCTGTAGTTTCAACTCTTTACTTGTGTCAAATAGAGTATAACCTTGGAAAGTTTTTACTCAAAGAAAAGAAACTAATCATTTGAGAAAGTTTTGAGGGAGAGGGAAGAACAGTCCATCTGGAGACAATTATAAATCCGACAAGAGACAGAAATTGTAGGATCAAAGACAGAACTTCATTATATTAGGAAAAATGACTAATTAACTTGTGGGAAAATCTTGTGATTCATGCACCCTAACGGAGCTTGAGAGTTCCATCTTCCCCATCACTGTCATCAAATCACTGTCCCCTCAAAAAATATGGCTCATTCCCTGCTCTGCAGACCAGGAAAGCATGGTAAGAGTAACTGGGTGTTTAAACAGGGTGAAAACAATTTTAAGGAGGATTTTTGGTTTTTTTACGTGCTCCAATAGGCCATTTTAAAAAATACCGAAGGAAGTTTTTTTGAAGTTAGTTACCATTCACTTTTAGAGGGACTGAATGTAAATGTGACAAGAGCCAGTTTTTATTTATTCTTAAAGAGACAAGTTCACAGGTCCTCACACTGTTAACAGTAAGAAACTCCTAATCTTATTTTACTGTTAATGCACAGATTACAGATTACGCCGTGGCCCGGGGCTGAGGCGAAACCAATTTTCCTTTCTCAGGATCAAAGTTACAGCATCCTGAGGTGGGGTCTCACCGTGTTCTGGGTTTTTATGGCACAGCGAGGGTGTACTTGATGAACTGCTGTACACAGGCTACAGCATTCCAAAATAGTAAGATATGTTAAAACCTATAGCATTTATTATGTATCAAAAAACCCAGACAAGACAACAAGACAAGTTTTGTTTTGTTTTAACCAGAAGCTCTGCAGAGAAGGGAAACAACAGAGTTCTCAAAGAGATGAGAAAAATGTCCCTCCTATGTCAGTGTTTTAGGCAAGTTTCTCGGCAATTTTTTATTACCACATACTACCATTTAACAATATGAAGGACCTTAAGAAATACCACCAGAAGAATAATTTGTCTTATGCTCAAAACATTTAAATAGAAGCTACCTGACATGGCTGACAAGTTAGATGTGCCTGCAGTTATCAAGGTGGCAGGGAGATCAAGATACACTAAGGATGAGAAGAGCTGGGCAATTTATTTTATGCAATTTCTTTTATATGATTCCATTTATGTTATCACAGAGCATGATGTCTGCTGGCAGTCTGTGTATCAGCCTGTGCTGGCCTATTTCCAATTACCTGTAGATAGACTCTTCTCTGTATTACATGTTTCATAAATGGCATTGCCAAGTGTCCAGAGCACAGCAACTATGAACACCTCTTGGGTTCTGCTCCTCTCCACTGAAACCTGCATTCTGTTACTTTCATGTAATCTGCAGAAGGATTAACGTGTAAGAAATGGACCTTTACAACAATGACTGGATAGCATGCTGCCCTTCCGTCATCCCCCTCCTTGTGCAAACTGAAGGAAATGTAACAGAGACTTATGCTCTCTGGGCAGGAGCAAGGAGGAACCCACGCTTAGCCCAGCCTCGCTCTCCAGAAGGTGGTAGCTATTTTTCAGAGTGTTCAGAGCATGGAAGAATCTATGCACCACTCTTTAAGGGGATGAAGAAAAAGGCGGCCAATGATCTCACCAGTTACTGAAGCTAGGGCATAACAGCCTCATTCACAAGAAGATGCTTGAAGCCAAGTTCCACCACAGAGCCTTCTGCACTGGCTCAGGCGCAGGGAACACCCTGCATGTGGTCTGACAGGGGCAGCACGTCACACTGCGTTTCAGTGACAGCGCCCTTGCGGCCAGTACAGAGGAGCTGGAGAGCTTTGGGTTCTGTCCTATCCTTAAAAAGGATGACATGGCTGACTACCAGCTTGTCCATCTTTATCCCCTTATGCTCACCCTGTCCTATTTTCATCCTCCAGCTTTCCAAATGTTTCAGCATCATTTCAGCCACAGAAACTCCTGCTGTAATTATTGAAGCTAGCATATGAGTGAATGTATGTATGGAAGTGCAGAAAGCACCAGACACCTTACAGGCAAAACTACTAGTTCTTTCTACATGGCATCCATGCTTAATAAAGAACAAATCTGGTATCAGTATGAGAAGAGAGGCTGAGGAGAAAGCACTAAGGACAACTTGGAAATAGACTTTGGAGAGGGAGAAACACATCTAAGCGGTCTGAACAAACAAAAGGCAGCTCTGGACTACCTAAGAAGTGAACAACAGAGGCAAGGGCTGCTGTAAGGAACGCATCACTTCCCACCTGCCATCTTCCTGTCCCACCTCCCCATCCAAGAAGGGGACCAGAAGGGGTATCTGCTGCCTCACGTCCCCTCATTGCCAGTTACTGTGGGTTCTGGCTAACCCAGATCTGCAGGCTACCTTTACAAAAAATGAGGAAGAAAGACAAAGCAATTTGTTTTCACAAAGAAGCCACAGGAGGGTGGAGGGAACACAACCAACAACCCACAAACAAAAACGTAAGACAGCTAATGAGATTCCCAAACAGAGAGAAAACAAAAAAGTAAAATATGCTGCTGTGGTTTGCAATTCTAGTCCTGCAACAGATGTTACAGGCATTGTGAATTATAAATGCTTCTCCTTAACAGAGTTCTTTTCCTTCGTCAAGATTGCTAAAATAGACACAAAATGAAGAATGGGACTAGAGGAGAAAGACCCTAACAAGCAACTGCTAACAAATGGCAGATCGCTTGGTGAGGAGACAGTAAAGCCTGTTATGTTGGCATGCAAGCAGAAAACTTGATTGCTACAATTGTTCCTCCCAACACACTGTCCCTGCAGATATATGGATTTATTTTCTTGTGAAAATCCCTAAATATACATATAAAAAGTCAAAGCTTATGGTTTCAAAGAACTAGAAGCATTTCCTAGGTTTAAGCATTGCTTAAAAATAACAGTGAAATCAAGCCGAAGCAAAAGCTTCACGCACAGGTCTTGTATGCACCTAGAATGAACTATTACTAATTTACAGACATTACTTACTCTTACAACAATGGAGAACTGATGGAGTACCAAATAAAGCCCAATATTCTAGAAAAATAAAAGGCTTCTAGGTAAGGGAGAATCCTTTCCAGACTTATTAGGGAATCACATGAACAATACCTAGAAAACTGAGCTGCCAGGCTAACAGCCAGCTCTGCTAGGGGTCATTGCCCAACCCACACCACGACTGTTCAGCCTGGCCAGCGTTTAGAACTCTCCTTCATTTTTTCCCACCAAGGCACACCCCTGTCTTAGGCCACTGTCTTGGCAGAGCTCACCTTGAGTTTGTTCCTGCACTGGAGAAGACAGCCAGGCTAGTGCCTGCCACTGCCCCACTAGCTGTGGCACACATAGCAATGGCACAGCACAAGACAGACAGGCAGACGGACAGTTAAAACGACCTGGCAAGGAAAAAACAACAAGCCTGCAGATTTGCTCAGACAGAAAGCTATGGCCAAAACATTACAGACCTCCCTCTCCAAGGATGACCATGAAGAACTAGAAATGAAGCCATGCCCATCAGAGCCAGTACTCTGGCTCCCAATTTTACATGCTTTCCTTGGACAAGCTTTCGGAGTGGAGGAGAAAAATCCGTTGTCTCACAACAGTATTCAAAAATAAACACATGAAAAACTATGCAAAACAGCTGTGATAATGGATTCCGTGATAATGGATTCCATAACATCAGCGAGGTTCCTGTCAAGAGATTTCTCCTCACACAGGACCATTGCCTCCACTCCCACCCCCAAAATAAAGGCATGTCGGTCATTTCAGCTGCTTCCAAAGGCTGGACTTCCCTCCAAGCAGATGACCACACAGTCTTGAGTTCTGTGCAATTACTCCCCACTTGATCTTGACCAAAAGCTGAGAAACTTTACCAGATCTCTCAGTCCAGAAGGTCATACATCTCTCCCCGTGGCACTGTCCTCCAAGACCCATGTTCTCCAGTCTGGGAACAAAGCCTCCATTAACCACCCCAGAACCCAGTACTAAGCAGCGTAGCTTTAATATTTCCAGTAACACAAAATGTGTGATCATGCATTAACCTGGTAAACTTTAATTGCCTACAAGAAGTTGTGTCTAATCGCATCAGTTTATAAATCCTCATTTAACATCAAAATAAGGAAACAAAAGAACACATGACCAGCAGAAACATGTACTGATGGGGGCTGCTGCCGTATGCAAAACATCTGAGTGCTCACTAATTTGGCTGCAAGCTCTTGTTCAGAAAACAATGTCTGGCAATAATAATACGATCCCAAAGAGAGGGCTCTACAGGGAAGTTATTTAGTCTCTCACAAAGGCCATATGATTTATACATGTTGTCATCGTCTATGCCAGAAAATTGGTGACTGATTACCACATATTCATTTCAGTTTCAGGTACCCAGCCTGAATTAACTAGATTAGGCCACATAGAATTTCATGACTATTTACAGCACAACTGAGTATAACATTTGGTTTAAGTCAATAAAAAGAAGGAGCTTTTAAACGGAATCCAGTAAGAACTCGAATATATTAAAGCTGCATGGATTAAAGATTTATTGTTTATCACTATTACCCATTTATTGCACAAACATCTGGATTCCATAACCTCAGCCTGACAGAATTATATTATTTAGTGGGGAGAGGAAAATAAATATATAAATATATATAAATTCATTACACATCTGCAAGGCACAGCTATCACTCATCCATTCCCAGCTCCTGGAGGACAGGTATTCAACTTTTCCCTTCTACTGTTGGCTCGATATTGATTAAAATGTTTCGGTATCTCACTTCTGCAGCTCCCTATGCAAAGGGCACAAGATCCCCGCTTGAGATACTGCACGTCCTCCATCACTGGGGACAAACCTTCTGTGCAGCAGGACTAGGGAGCAGGCAAGAGTAGAGCAGGGACATGAGAGCACTCGGAGTAAAAAAAGCTCTTGAGAAGAGTGCCACCGAAGAGAGAAATTAGTAAAATAATGTCAAGAGAAGAATTTATAGGACCTAAGAAACAGTATCATGTACCAAAGCACCTGAATATGCTGCAGCATGGTCTGATTAATATTAACAGACCAGTAACTTTATTCATTTTAGGCTTACAGATAATGCCTGCAAAATATGAACGTGTGGTTACTTTTCCAAGCCACTTCCCGGATCAGCTAAAGCATGCAGGGCCTTGCTGGGGAAGCCTTCTTCACTCGCAACCTCTGATTGCTTTAACAGATATATAGCAATGCTCTATTAAATGCTGTTCAATTCATGAGTATTTCATTGACTACCTCTTTTAATATGAAGTTTATGAAATAACTATAGTAAAGCTCAAACTGCTTTACTGTTAAGCATATAAGACTTTTTTTTTCAGTACATGTATGAACCTGTCTTAGCTTCCCCCTGCAGCAGAGGGTCTGAGCTATGTGCCCACATCAGTCATGACCATTTCCAGCTGCAGAAAGCCCAGATTTTATCTGTATATTACATCCCTACTGAAAGCACCACTGAAGAACCACATCATAAAGTGTTATGAACTGCAATGCATGGGGCTCTCCTAAAGCCTGCCCACTTTCACAAAATCCATAGAAGCCTGCAGTCATCGCTAGAGATAAATTTAATGATGCAAGAATCGCCGTTCCTCTGTCTGCTCTTTGACAAAGAGGCTGTTCAGCATTTTGTGGACCCACATAACGAGGGAAACAGGAACCTGTCCTGCCCAAAGATCAATCAATGCGGACAACCTTTGGCATTACAGTGTTAAAGTGGGCTTGCTCTGCTTTTCCTCCTCCTGTAGTCAGCAGCAAGAAAGATGTTATTAAAGAATTAAAGTAACTCCATGTGAGCGCATGAGCCAGAGAAACAAAACACAACCCGCTGACAAAAGCTCAGCGCCACCTCCTCTGCTATGGTACCATCAGGATCAGCTTTTCCATCCAGGAAGAGCAGGCTGTCACCTGGGGAAGCAGAGCAGCCAGGGGCTGCTTATTGTTAGGGTAACAGCAGGATGTAAAGGAGGGCGCTTTCCAATTAACCTGAGGCTGTACATCCCCCAGAGCCAGCACTGGATACTGGAAAATGATGAAATATAATAGGAACAGGAACATCCTGTACTCAGGCATAAGGAAACAAACAATCATCAGGGTGACCAAGGAAAAAAAGTACGCCTGGAGGCTCTCTCCTCTGTAACTCATTTCCCTGCTTCTTTTAACCCTCCTTCAGCATACCTTCTGCTCTTTTCCCCTTCCTGCACCAGTTTGTGCAATTGAAAAAGCTTTCCCTCCATCTGCTTGCAGGCTGTCCTCCCTCCTTCTCCCGGAGGCTTCTACCACTGATCAAGAGGAAGAACCATATTAAAAATTGTGCTGAAAGACCACGTGCAAATGGCAGCATTTTGCCTGCACAGACTTCTAGTGACCACGTATCTTTCAAGACCTTGGGATAAGACAAAGGAGAAGAAAAACAGAGCTCTCCAACAGAAACACTGCCACAGAACAGGCCGCCATGTAGCAGATCGAGTTGTGTCCATACCAGGCTGCTGCAACCTCTTAAAGCTCTGGAAGGCCCACAGGCCACCAGCTGCAGGTGCTCCAAGCTACTCAGTCTGGGCACTGAAACTCCCGGGTCTCAGCAGCAGGAATGTCCAGGCCCAAGGCACGGCCTGCCCAGGCCCAAGGCACGGCCCTACCCTGACCAAGGCAGCCGGGCTCTTTGGTGCGTACTTCGCTTGCTGCAAAAGCGACGCCGGCTGGTAACACCCCAGGTGAGCAGACCGCAGGAGGGTGCTGAGCTGCTCCCCACAGCCCCTTCTGAGGGGCAGCACGGCTGCAGGCCCACCCGCACCGCCCAGCGAGGGCTGCAGGCCGCAGAGTTCTTACCGGAGGCCGCGAGGAGCCTCCACACCAGCTCCGGCCCCGGCAGCCTCGCACCGCAGCGGCCGAGGGGAGCCGGGCGCTCCCAGCGCCGTCCCACCTGGAGGAGGAGCACACGGGGGCCAGGGGTGCTGGTGCTCCGTCCTTCCCCCCAGCCGGGGCAGGGCCGCGCTTACCGGGACGGAGGCGGCAGCGCCGCGGAGCAGGGAGACGAGGCCGTGCCGCCGCCGCCGCCATTTTAGGGCTGAGGGGCAGCGTCGCCGCGCGGCGATTCGGGAACGTTCTTGTACCACAGGAAACAAACCCAGGGGATTAACAGAAAAGTGGCTCCTTCGTGGAGGAGGCATCGATGGGCGGTTAAACCTGACGGCTGGGTGCAGGAACCGTAGCCTGGTGGCTACGGTAGAAGGCTGCGAGCTAGAGGAGAAGAAAGAGAAGGCTCCAGGGAGAGCTTGTTGCGGCCTCCCAGCGTCTGAGGAGACCTGGAAGAGAGATGGGGAAGGACTTCACAAGGGCTTGTAGTGATAGGAGGAGGAGTAGTGGCTTCACACTGCAAGATGGTAATCTAGATTGGAATTGTGGAAGAAGTTCTTTACTATGAGGGTGTTGATACACTGGCACAGGTTGCCCAGGGAAGTTGTGGATGCTCCCTCCCTGGAAGCGTTCAAGGCCAGGTTGGATGGGGCTGTGAGCAACCTCGTCTACTGGGAAGTGTCCCTGCCCATGGCAGGGGGCTTGGAACTAGGTGATGTTTAAGGTCCCCTCAACCCAAACCATTCCATGATTCTATGTGAAGGCTCCTTCTGCAGCAGGCTCATGTCATGGCCTGGAGTAAATGACTGCAAAGTTTTCATGCCTTCGCTTCCCCTCCAGATCAGTGATGTTCCCCTCACACCCACACATACCTGGACTTCCACCAGCGCCTGCACAGCCCAGCAATATGAATTGATGCAGTGTTGTGTCCCTGCTGGTTTATACATTCTACTTGGCTGGGCATCCAGTGACTTGGGTGGCATTACTTTGACAGGTGGAAAAGAAAAAACACGCAAGCAGCCTAGCTGGCAAGGCTCATGCACTACCTCCAGCTCCTCCAGTCTGCGTGGTGGAGACTGTGATGTATAATGATACTTGGGTAAAATAACAGTGCTATTATTCACTACACTTGCATAAACAGCTAGCTCTTCCCAGGATACTGTAAAGCACTTGTATCATCATTTTCTTACCTCTGACTTACTAACTTTCACTGTATCAGAACCAGGTGCACAACTTATTACTGGTCTGTAACTGGATAACATTTTTAAAGGTCACATTCGGTGAAATGTTCTTCTGAACATGAAACAAAAAAGATTTCTGTTAATTCTTCTGTAATATTTGGTACAACAACCACCATTTATTGGTTGCAAATCTGTTTGTTGCTATGACTGAAAAAGAAAGCTAAGACAACTGAATGCTATTGAAGATAATTAATTTTTAAAAGATGTTTGGTTTTAGGAGGCTAAAGGGCTTTTTATAACGTTGGCTCAAATGTAAGAACAGGAATAAACAGACTGCAGTTTCCGCTTCAGTATTTCTGTGTTAGGACTCTTGGTTTTTTTAGCAGAAAATAAATATTCTCCATCAACTTCCACTAGCAGCTTTATCTCTCTGTAATACAGGCCAGCAAGACATACTACACTGAAACCGCATCCAAAGGCCAATGCAAGGACAACACACACACCAGATGCTCGGTTTTAGGGTTTATTTCATCTGCTAACATTCATTCTTGATCTAGACAAAAACAATTAGATTATTTTTTTTTAATCCAATTTTTCTTGTGGAAGAAAAGAAAAAAAACCTTTTAACACTTTTTAAAGATGCTATAAATAAATATATAAAGCTTTGAGTGTTACTTCACTCAAACAGTTTTTTTTTGTTGTTGGTGGTTTTAAGATCCTGAAGTGGAAAAAAAAAGTGCAAACCATACACATTCAGCCCAATGGAATGACTCCAGCCACAATCACTTTCAGAGAAGCTGAATCTGTTTGATCTACAATATGGAGGATGGAAGGTGGGTGGGTGGGGGGGACAGTGGTATTTTTTTAACCCTCAATCACACAACTCCTAGAAGATAAGAACTGAGTTCCTTGGTAGGTAAAGCACACAAGAAAGAAGAGAGGAAGAAAAAGCAAGTCCTGCCTGCATTGCCCTTTCCCTTCCCTGTGCAGAGTGTGCAGCAGAGAGGAGAAAAGAGACAATATAAGCAAAGCCTCAGACAAAGACAAATAACACTGAAAAATGAAATCAGATACCAGTAGGGATGGTGAGAAATCTGTTGCGTGTTTGCCTGGCAGACTACACAAACACAGAGTAACTTCACATTGAGAAAGGGTGGGGATTTTTGTCTTCTCCTTATGGAAAAAAGATTAAAGGGGCAATAAAAATAAGTTAAATCATATTCCAATATGTACAAAACAAATCATGCTCAGTAAACCATTTGAATATAAAATTATTCATTATAGTACAACTCTCTCAATCCAGTCTGCAGAATTGACACCTGGGGGGAAACAGGGAGGGGGAACTGTGGGGCTTTGAGTGATGAGACAGACTCATTTGCAAATCTTGGGCTTTTTTCAGCTTGCATGGCTAAAAATTACAGAGAAAATCACCTGCGGCTGGGACAATAGTGGCTTTAATATCCACGTGCTTATCAGCACTGCATTCGCCTTGGCAGAACTCCTGTAGATGGGGCAAAACAAACAGCCCTGGATCACTCGGATTGTGTGCGCAGACACGAGCTCTGCCGCTCTGGTTCACCTGAACTGCTGCTAACTGACCCGGCCTTCAAAGGCTCGGCTCTACTGCTGATCAGGCAGCGAATCCTGCATTCACTTCTGCCACTGGAGCATGATCTGCTAATATTGGTGAAAACAAGAACAAAAAGGTAACGCAGTCAGCCCTGTGATTTGAATCCAGCAGATAGTGTGAGTTGCATTCCAAGCTACAGCCCTGGAAATACAACATTTAGCATAGTCTGTGTTGCGATTTCGGTAGCGCTACCCATTTTTGTGACATTCAGAAAATACTATGGGACAGGTGTGGGTCTGAGTAGCTCTGAACACCAATAAGAAGCTAGAGATGCTTTTAACCCCAGGATACGTGTCTTGGTCAGGCCCTGCTCTGTTAGCCGTTACCTTCTGTAGCTGTTCAGTGGTCTCTGTGAAGTGACTTGATGGGCTCAGAGGGAAAAATTCCTCACTGACATGTGTCCGTACTGCCACTGTGGTTCTTTCTGTCTTGCTCATACTCTCAGCAACCGCGCTGCACTTTCTGCTCCTACAGGACAGCCCTGGAGTGAGGATCCAAAAGCTTGTTGGGATCTTCCTCATGCTGCTTCCACTGCCATCTCAGGTAAGGGACTATGGAGTGCAAAAACATCAACCTGAAGTGCTCTCCATGTATTTCAAAATGTTGGGCATGAAGGGGGAAATTAAAGTTGTTTTTGTTGATGACTTTGAACCCCGTGACAGCCTGAGTCTGCAACCTTACCAGTCAATCCTGCATTTTGTGACCAGGGTAGGGTACAAGGTGGCATCTGACTGTCTGGAAAACTTTGGAGGAGGCAAACTTCAACAGAGCTAGCTGGGATGAGACAAAGGAGCAAGAAAAAGTTTTATTCAGCAACAACACCCACCAAGCAGTGAAGTTAACAGTGTTCAGGTACCTAAATGCAGAAAAGATCTCCTCCTCCTTAGCACTGCAACGTCTTGGCCTTTCCACCCTTCCAATGCAGGAATGGAGTCTACTGGAAAATTATCACTCACCCTAACACTGCTGACTGTATAAACCCTTAGAAAGACCTTACACAGCCAGAGCTTTTGTTAAAGGCTTTTCACGGGGTATCCCTGGAACCAAGGCAGAAACGCTGTGGGATGGACAAGCATCTGAGTAGTAAAATCTGAATTCAAGGGGAAGTGCGTCACCAATTCCAGCAAGCAACAAGTCGCAATCTTGCACCTGCCCTCCCTGTACCCAGCATTCACCCATCCTGACCTGGACCATGATACATTGACAGGCCCCCTACAGACACTTCATGTAGCGAAGAAGGTCTCAGTGCATCAAGAAGTCACAGGAAAAACATTCTGGAAGAAAGGGGCAGATACTGAACAAGAATGTCCTATGGGGCCACTACTGCAGGAGCGCCTTAAAGCTGTTGTTCTCCATTCATTTTGAAACTACACACACATTTTTCACGTTATTGTAGCATCAAATAATCAGTCCTAAAATTAAAAGAATTGTACCACTTCAAACTGTAGTACATGTAAATCACAAAAAACTACATTCATATTATGTTAAAGAAGTTATCTTAAACCCACTGAAGGAAGAAGATAGTGTCAGGTACGTTCTGCAGCCCCTGCTCTGGCACACAGCACTTAGATAACACAGGGCCTACAGTGGTGCACAGACCAGCACAGCAGCCAGGGGAGGGATGCCTTTTGGGTCATGCTCTTCATTTCCAATACTTAGAATCTGTTTCAGAGTGCCCTGTATTTTTCATACCTTGGAGTACCTCTTCAGAGGGTATAAATTCGTTATTCCCAGCGCACGGGTGGAGGAAGTGAGGCGTTTGTTGGGTGAAGGATTCAAATCTAGAAATGTCTGCCTCAGTGCTAAGCTGAGGTCAGACCTCTTTTTGTAGGTTGAAGTGGAACTGTTAACAAGACAGTTTTCAAGGTAGTTTCATTTATTTTGCTTGTTACTGTACTATATTACAATGAAAATGTTGGAACAAGGTCTTCTACTGACATGCTTCTAGGGTCAGAGACTGCCTCTGAGATAGGGAACGCTGCAGATCCATTACTGTCCAGCTGGTTACTTATAGCCCATAACACAGAAACAACTCGGGCAAACCAGGCCAAATTATGCTGGTCCTAATCACACACAGTCTCATTTACTGTCACCCTTTGGTAGAGGAGAGCAGAATTTGGCTTTTGGTACAGAACAGCTCTCAGAAGTCATACGCAGACCTGCCGGGGCATCCACTGCCCAGCCCTGCCCGAGCTGCGCCTCCAGTGCGGATTAGCTCCAGTAACCGTCTGTGTATTACGGATCCGTAACACGGGATGCACAGTGAAAAGCCTTTGGGGAAAGCTGGAAACTGTGCATATAAAGCAGTTGCTTTTTATATCTTGTATATTGGTTTTGTGGGTAAACAGCCTGTAAAATTGCATTTTTTTAAATATAAATGTTTTCTTTAGTTACAGCAACACATAAAAGCGCTGGGAACTAGCAGACATCGCTCCTCCCAGTCTTGGAATTCAGAGATGAGCAAATGGGTTTGTAATACCTTCTGCCCCCAAGCCAACAACTGAAAATTGCTTCATTTTGCTTCCCACTTGTCAGCTACAAAAAAATGCTTATGGCCAGGCTACGCAACCCTGGGAACAGGGGTCATTTTGTGGCAGAACCTTGAAGACAGCGACGCCACTAGCAAATATTGGTACCAGCCGAACACGTGGGCACCAGCATCCCGCCGAGCGTGTGCTTGGGCACTTTGCTGCACCAGGACGCAGACCTGATCAAAATCCATCTGAAATCAATAGGAAAGTCATCCTTCAACTTTGGTGGATTTTGGATTGGGGCTGTAACAGAGTTGTAATTGAGCCTGAAGTGCTGCTTATATTTTCTGTTTTTAAATTTTTAGTCATCTTTACTCTTCTGGAGAAGAGTATCTCCAAAAGCGAGGTGTACCCCCCAGGGTGTACACAGAAGAAACAAGGCAGCCCCTCCTTTGCAAAACTCAGTCTGAATTTGAAACTGTTGGGAACAGCATGCAGAGGCAGAGATGGAATTAAAATACAAACCAAGCAGCACTTCAGTGGATTCATGTGATGGGAAAGGGACACTGTAAAAATGACATGCTGAAGTTGAATGCATCAGCTCTCTGCCTCTCCTCCAGTGATTTCAATGCCATATTTGATCTGCAGTTAATATGGCCTTTGAAAATCAAATCCTATTCCATTTGGTTCATAGTTTACCCTAAACAATAGCTGGTTCAGGTCTTACAGGCTGAGCAATAACGGGGTGAGACATGAAACAGGCAAAAACGGCTTCATTTCCATGCTTCCAGCCAAACAAAGAAGTGCTTGCAACAGCAAGAAAATAAGCCATACTTTAATTTGGTGAGTGGGAAGGGGAATTAGAGAAGTCATTGTTGTTCTATGACTCAAAAGTCAGTAAGCAGAACCTGGTTAGACTGTCACCACACTGGAGGATTAAACTTACATGAGTCCCTAAAAAACAGCATTGAAAGAGAAAGAGTTCTGCTTTGAAAGTGGTCTGAGACTAAAAAAACATTATCCATGATTCCCCTTTCCAGTTTTATGAACACAGCTTGTTCATTTAAAGTAAGAGCTGCAGAACAGGCACTCTGCCAAAAGACAATGTGCACTGTCTCATAATTAATTCAGCCCCATAGTCAGAAATTTTCACAGCTCTGGAAGAGAGCCCCATCCTATTCCCACTTAAATCACTTCTAGTGACTTCACTGGAAGCAGGCTGATGCCCATTATCTCTTAATAAAAGCAAGTAAAAAAACCTGAAAAAATACAGATACGGGTACATCTGTATGCTTGTTCTAGTTCAGTATTTCACATAGCAACAAACAAAACAAATTCACCCCCTCATTGTGTTCCCATTAATGACTTAATTATTTTCAGGGTCTTCTGGGAACTGGTTGTGCAGATTTATGAGGGAGTATTGCTATTTAACATCTTATTCCCTTTTTTTTTAGTATGTAGGGTAGGGTTTTCATGTGCTGTTAACACGTAACACTGATGACAGCATGAGCGGCAGTTGTGTAGGGTGACAGGATGGTGTGTGAGTGCACGTTTGAGCCTATGTGGAATTTTGTCGGCTTTTAACTTGTTTTGAGACCTGCCTGTGAAACAAATCTGGGAGCTCTGTGCATGAATTCCCTGTTATTTTTGTGATGAAGTTGTGTATGTATATGTGATACCAGTGCAATGTATCAAAACTGCTGTGCTAAGTACATATCCATAGTCATTTTGCTTTAATGTTTCTCATCCTCTGATGTTTCTCTTCTTTTATTTTGATGGTGCTCTACTTTCTGGCAGTGGCTGCCAGCTGAGACGAAGTGACCGCCCTTGTGCTCAGATCACAGCCTGACACAACAGCACAGCCTCAACTCAGTCACCCTTCTCATTTACTTACAAGCGTTGCAATTCCCATCCCACCTCCCAAAACATCCACAAAAGAAAACATCCGTTTCCTTAGGTTTTAATTATGTATCTTTATATCATGATGCTCAGGGGATAAACAGGTTTAAAAAAGCCCACTTCTGCCATTTGTGTTGGAATAGTGAGGATAAGAAACATTCTTTTGTATTTGGCCGTAAGAACGGGTAATGCATTTGTGCATTTTTTACCTCTGCATTGTAATGTTGACCCTTTTTTTATTTTTATGTATTTTTTTTTTTTAAGAATCTCATCGGTCTTGTAAGAAAGAGTAAAAAGACCCTATGCTTAAGGAAGCAATCTATCACCTTCTGTTTTACAGACTTGCTTTTAAATAAAATATTTTTTGTTGGTTTTGTAATTTTACTTCCATGATCTTTTATATGGAAACCCTAGAATATCATTAATATAAAAGTCTGCCTAGGCTACCACTTCTCTATAATATGGCTCATGTAGTCCTCAGTGGGCAAGCGTCCTTGCTCTTCGGTCTCTTCCTTGGGAAGTGCTTCATTGGACCGGTGAAGAAGCCTCTCTTCCCGATTCTTTATCCTCTGCTCCATCCTCTCTAGCTGCCGTTTGTACTGGTAGCGCTGTTGGAAGAGGTCCTTTGCATAGTCATAGAGCTGCATGTCCAAGTCATTGAGCTCCTCGATCCTCCGGATGGTGTCATTATCCACCTCCACCCCTCCTGCCCTGGTACTGTTGTACTGCATAAAGGGCCGGATAAATTTCAGATTAAAAGTTCTCTCAAACAGGTACTGAGTCTTTCTCTGGAACTCTGTCAGGCCAAAGAAGGCCATGTCTTTGAGGTTCTTTTTTGCGCTCTCCAGCAGGATCTGTGCTCGCTTGTTCTCTGGGATGAAAGACATGTTGTAGCAGCCCACTAAGCTCAAGTCAGCCAACATCCTCACTTGGCGGTTGTTGGCCAAATTATACGGGCAATCCATGAACTCCTGCAGCGTGCAGCCTGACCAGTCCGTGCCTTCATAGCACGATGGCAGTTCTTCAGGAGTTGGTGTCCTGCCATCACACATGTGCAAGGAGGTCTTCCAAGTTGCTCCTCGTTGGACATGACGCCATTCGCTGAGGTAACGAGATACAGGGTCTCTCAGCAGTGTGATGTAGTAAAATTTTCTACAAGAAGAAGAGAAAATAAAGTAAATATTCTGCTAGTAACCAGGAAGATGCTTGGCAAGCTCACTTCTAGTGCAGATATCAAAAAGACAAGAGTAAATCAACATTACGGCATTCATTCCACTGTACTCCTGGATTATTTTATTCTTGCAATATCTAATGCAAAGTAGCTTGTGCAACATTAGATTCATGTTTCTCTTTCTCATTGCCCACCATTTTAGTCTTGCCAAGCAGTAATGGTTTAACTGGGATACCCATTTCCAACAATGTCAAGAACAAAACATCAGCATTCAACCGATCTACCAATTTCAGAGAGCAACTGTGACTTCAGGGACTGCCTGGCCTTGCACACAACCATGCGCCCTCTGAATCAGCCAGGACTTGCTCTGCAGGAGAGCCCATCATCTGCTCTGTTTATGAGCTGGGCCTGTCATTTTCACTTCATGCAGATGCTGACCTGGACACCTACTACTTGACTGATCGGGCTGCCAAGCAGAAATTTGGAAGTCTGCAGTGAGTAGCAGGATAACACCACAGGAACGTAAGTGAAAAATAACAGGAAATCAGGAACACCATATGCTTTGTAGAAAGAGAAGGCATGAGTTGACGACCAGCAATAGTGGCAATAGTTTATTCTCATTTCAGCTAATCTGCTAGTAATTCAAACAAACTTAAGACACGCTTTTGAAATGAGACTAAAAAAAAAGGAAGACGACAACCAGAAGGAACACACATAACGACGTGGGGCATTCTTGCTGTTCCAAGAATAATGAATTCCCCAACAGCACAAGCTGTCCCTTGAACTGAAAACATGACAGCTGTCTTGTACAAAGAGACCCTCCTGCTACAGCCCACCTCGAGCCTGCACAAAGTTCTGCGATTGATAACGACATCAGTCTGCAACAGCCCTCTCCAGACAGAGGGAAATGGGCCTTTTCCCGCTAACTTCCACTAGCTTGGGACTACGGTGTCTCCAAGTGTTTCTAGAACAAGGAAATACCTTCTGTAGTTGCTAAAGCTGCCAGGGTATTAAATCCACAGGGGCTCCCAGGGCACGGGGCTGTGTGACACCGTGCACAAATGGGAGCACCTGCTTTGGCAGGGTAACGCATGCTGGAAACGTTTCATACAGGGCTGGTGGTGGATTTATTTCCCCATCAGAGATGCATCTTTGGAGTGCTGCTATGGCTTGCTGGCCTGCCAGCATGGCTTGGGAGAGCTGAAGGTGATGCCCATTGCGAGGGCATCACACAGGTTTTTGAGGAAAAAAAAACAAGAAAGAAAATTCTGCTTTGGCTAATATTAACACATCCATATTTTCCCAGCACCTTTAATATTATTCTTCCTATCAGTAACCTAAATTACTGCAATAAGAGTAATCTAATTTTAAGAAAATACATCAAAGACATTGCCCGTGAAGTCGATTTTAAGGAATGTTTGCTTTCCCAAGGTATTACTAACTTGCTGAAGGGTTGTTCCAAAGCAATACATTTTGGTCCTGCCTACAATAGCAATAGATGTCTGCTCTGGCTCCAGCTCCTCTCCTGCCTTCTGCCTTCAGAACCACGGCTGGTAAAAACATTTGCTATTTTTGGGAAACTTTTTCATCTCTCTTCATAGCAAGGGTATCACACTGCCCAGTAATACTGTCTAGTACTGTCTGTGTACAGGGAGAGGGGAGGAGGAAGGGAGCAGTGTGCGTAAGGGTAAAGCTTCCCTTAAATTTACCTCTCTCTCTTTCCTTTACATTGCAGCCTGTAATGATTCAACTACCCAGACTGAGATGCAGCCATGATTTATATAGACAGTGCTGAGAAAACTCTAACAGATGAGGATAAAATATGACAGTGGAAGGCAAAGGAAAGCAATGATGAATGCCAGATGTTCGAGCGACAGACACTGACGCTAAACCCTACCAGCGTTTTTTGACTTGTAAGCTGTAGTGGACTCTTTATTTACACCAATGTAATCTAAAGGTCACATTTTTTCCTGAAGCAGGTTGAAACCAATTATTATTATGTGGCTTACAGAAGCAACTAGAAGTTTCACCTAAGATCAAGGACTCATTTGTGAGGTATTCAAAGACACAGGAGGAGCTGATTCCTGTCTAAACCTGCAGTCTACAGTATGGATAGCAAAAAAGAGAAGAATTAGTATCTGCATTTTGTAGACAGGGAAACCACAACTACTACATGACGTGCATAGAATCGAATGGGTGCCTGTGACAGAGCTGGCAGGGAGCTGATTCCTCTAAACCCGAGTCCAGTTTGTCTTCTCTCTCTCTCTTGAAACTTCAGGAGTCTATTAGTAAAGCAGATTAATAAATATCATGCAAAGCTTCCAGGGTCCATTGAAACAGAGACATCTTACACAGGACAGGGATTGAAAAAAGGCTGAGGAGTGAGTATTTATTTCTTTACACTTGCACTGTAAGAGCTATTATCTTAGTTGAGGCCAGTTGATTCACTGGTAAATATTTTACCATGAGCAATCTCTCTCTAAGATTCATCTCAGTGAATAGAAAGCATAGGAAAATAGGTTACATTTTTTGAAATTATACTCAGTTTGATTTGCCCCTTTTCAGGACTGTCACACAGAAAAACGCTTGAAAGAGGGGATCTTGCCTCCTAATGCAGAAATAAGATATAAGTCTGGAAACTGGAATACAGGCAGTGGAACCAGGACCTTGGGGGTACTTGAGGAAGCTGCCCCAGTGAGGCATAAATAACAAACACGCCCTCCAAACAGAGACTGCAATGCAAAAGAATAGCTTAAAATGCCCAAGTTGAGATGCACCATTGACATACTGTAAGTTATGATCCCAAACCTGTATTTAGCTTTCTGGAAGGGTATTACTTCCAGAGATGCAGATTCCTTCAATAAACAGCATACCTTTAGGAAGACTGGGGCCTCAGGAACCAGAGAGATGAGCCACTGTGGTATTAGATATATGACCATGGAAGTATTCACCTAAGCTACTTAAGATACTGAAGTTTTCATTCTCAAACTGTAACTTGGGGATTGTTCATTAGACATCTCTCTAAAGCATCATCCATTAGCAGCATCGTTATTAACATTGTGAGCCAGAAAGTTGGGAAAACTTTGTACCAGGATGGTTGAGAACACAGGCAGTGCCACTTGTCAGCAGTGATTTGAAATTTATGAGGAACCCCATGACTACTAAGTTCTCTTCTGTCATCAGAGATAAAATAAGCTCATAAAGTACATGCAGCTGTGAGTGCCCTTCCTTTCAGTGTGGTGCCCCAGACAGCTACTTAACTTAAGTATTCCTAAAAGCTCATTTCAGAAGTGTGGTCTTCTCCTAGCCCAGATGGTTCCACTCAATACTGCCTCATAAAAAACCCAAACAGCTCCAGTTTGGTCATGCAATGCCAAGTCTCACTGGCCTTCCTGGAGTTAGCAAGCTTGAGCAAGAAAAATGGACATTCTAGTTAGTAAGATACTTATTTTCTTTTTTTTGGTGATGTGAAGCTGGGCAGATCAGCATTGCTACTGTTGCAGGCTTCCCTTCTACCTGTCCATGGGGCTGTGATCCCCAGGAGGCCAGAGAAAAGCAGAAGCCAAAGTCACACCTCTGCCTTTCTTTGCATTATTGTCCCTGGAGTTCCCCACGTGAAAATCCACCTGAAGGTCCCTGGGGCATTTGTTTTGGAACCTGGATCTGCACGCAAGCTGCGCAGTTTTGTCTGAGGAGAGAATCACTAGCGTATTTATTAAACAGAGCAAAATGAAACCATGTTTTTTATAAACAACTCTGTATTAGAACTGAAGTTTCAGGAAGGAGAAAAAAAAAATATTAGAAAGGAAAGGCAATCTTGCGGTTATGGTACACAAATGAATTCAGGAAACCCGAGTGTAAGCACCCTTTCTGTCAAAATTAGCCTGTGTGCCCCAGACAACTCTCTCTCTCCCCCTCTGCCTCCGTTTCCCATGTGTGAAGGGCTGACAATGTCTCCTTTGTCTATTTTGGCAGTTCAAAACATAACATCTTTTGGAGCAGGAACTGTCTCCTTCAATGATTATGCCAAGCCCCTGCTTCAGCATGGATTGAGGTCAGAGGACAATAGTTAACTTGAGGGATATTTTCATGACACAGGCGTCAGGGGCACTGTTGTCCTGCAGGATTCCCACCCCGGACCTCTCCTTCACATTCTCACATAGCAGCACAAAGCAGCCCTAGTTTTGCCAGCAGACTTTTTTCTTTTTGCAGGGCTATGCTGCAAATGCAGTCACTGAGCAGATCTGGGTTAAAAATAACCCTTTCTTGCAGACAGGAGGGAGTGGCTGAAGCCCCAACTTAGTAATATTCTGCCTTAATTCCTGTCAGCAGGTTCCCCAGCTAATGAAGGGGAAACGAAACTCATCTTCCTCTAAAAAAAACAATTCTTTCTCTTTTGCTAATAACCAGTCAACATAATTCTGGTAAAGTGGCAGATTCTAAATATGATGCTATTATCTCTCTTCAGTTCATTACCATTTATGATTTTCTACACTCTTTTCAATACACCCTTCTTACTTCCCACTGCTGGTCTCTAAAATCTGCCAAGAACTGCTTATTTGACTGTGCAATCCCCTATTCTTTACTGTGATTAAATGCTTCCCTCCCACACAGCCAAAATATCATAATTTTTATTTCTACAGGTTCTTCACTGAGCTTTCAAGTGTCCCTCACAGGAAAAGCAAAATCTATAACAAGTCCTTCTTGACTACTGTGGTGGCCTTCATTCAGATAAAGAGCAAAATAAGGGTAGCCACTTCCAATCCTACGTGCTTCATCCTGCCTGCCAGGAGGGGGAAGGGGAAGGAAGCTGCATAGGTCAGCTTCAACCACATAACCCCAATCTGTCAAAGCAACATGCCCCCAGGCTACAATTTTTCTACTGCTAAAGAAAAAAGAATAATAAAAAAATCTTACAATGTCCTTGCTGAATTAACTGAACTGAACAGGGTGTCTGCCAGCTTGCAGGAGTAAGAAACACTGTTTTGTTTAACAGAAGTAGTAATGTCAAATCTGTGGCTGATTTAAAGGCATCTTTGTAAGCCAAGTCCAAGTATTATGCGCTCCTCTAATAATTTCTGAGGGTCCTTATTTCATTCATAGTGGCTCTCTCAGAAACTATAGTTTATCACTACAACAAGTAGTGATTTTGCCTCCCACCCGTGAAATGAAGGTGTGCACCTACCCTGCCGTTAGTCTGCAGGACCAAGGCAAGAACTAGAGCAGTCAGCACCCTTACTGCAATCGCTAAACCCTCGCCCGCAGGGACAATTAAGAGGATTATCGGGTAACGGTTATCTCCACTGAAAATGGACAGTGTATCCTAAAGGAGCAGTTCCAGCAAGGACTTACAGGCAGATCATAAGTAAAGGTGAGTCAGGTGTCTCTGATGACGGATGAACTGAGAATATGGCAGATGAAGATTTATATTCTCAGTATAAAGTCATACTAAACGTTACCTACAATTAACAGACGCATGAAAACCTGTTTTATCCTTCTGCACAGAGCCACAAAATGACTGTCTGCTGTGGTGGGAAACCCTGGGGTGCCAAAGACTCTCCAGCCAGCCCCACCACTTGCTTCAGTCGAAGTTGCCTCCTGCCTGATTTACCACCAGGACACCGAACCCCTCCTTGCTACTTTTAAAGCCCAAACCTGGGAAGACTCCACGTATTTCCCATTTTACTCTACAGTTGGATTTCTTGCATAATGAAACACACTCTCAGTAAGAGATTGGAATTTAATATATGTACAATGATTACTTCCTTTGGTAGCAAATAGCCCTAATTTTCCTCAGTCTATTTCCTCTCATCTGGTGTTCATTTAAACTCTTCCTGCATTTCACACACAATAAACTCTTCAGCCTTTTAAAAGTCATAGAAAAAGAGAGAAAACCCCAAACAAATAAACAAAATAAACAAGTCTCTTCTGTCTCTTTATGTTTAAATAAAGGTTGCCACACAAAACCCAGCCAAGAAACTTGATAGCAAAGCCAATTTGCCAGTACTCAGACTGTGTAAACACCTACATCAAGCTTTCCTTTTCCAGCAGCCGAGGGGGGTGTCTCTGCAGCAAGTCAGTGCTTGCTTTGGTAACTGGGTTTGTTTTGCACAGTTGTGTTTGTTTTGCCTGATGGGCTCTGTTCTTGGGGCTGTGCTGTAGTAAAAGATAGGATGTTTTGAAACCCAACAACCAACACAAGCTCTGCTTACCCTCCAGGTCTTCACTAAGGACTCTTCTTGGGGTCCGATTTCACCACTGGCCAATTCCCGATGCAGGGATGCCAAGGCCATGCTGCTGACAGCCCACGGAGAGCTGACCTCTACAAACAACCTGCGGGCAGCTTCAGGAGTTGGAGACCGAGGATAATTCTCTCGTGCTACAGACAAATCAACGTGCTTTTCTTCCAAGTGGAAAAATTAAAGTCTTGCAGACTCTCTAGACTGGATGCAATCCAAAGCACAGGCTTCTCAATACACAAGGGTGAGTTTCAGCAGGTAAAATTGGGTGTTTGAGTCCAGCTACCCCTTCCTGAAAGGGAAGCAGAGTGGTGGGGAGGCTACACCCTGTCACAACTTGGCTTATTTTGGAGAGTGTTTCAACAAAAAGCTGCTATGTGAATGTCTGTGTGGGGATGCTCCAGAAACCGCCTGCTTATCCTAATCTCAGGCATATGCAAAGTGGAGTCTCACATGCCACACCAGCTCCAAAAAAACACTAATAATTGATCTGCAGCCCCAGGTCCTGTTACAGGTGTGGGGAAGTAAGAAGGGCCATTCTTCCAGGACAGCTTGAATGCAGTTTAATGCTAACGCTCCCAAGAAAGGGGTTTCAAAGCAGATTCTGCAGTTCGTGGAAGACCCTGGCCTAGCAACCTAGTGTCCTGGGTGCTTGGAGCTTTGGATCCTCACTGACGTGACATGCCTAACTTCCTCTGAAACACAGCATGAGGTGTGAGCACCAGCAGCCTTGAAAAAAGAGCATTTCTATAGCTGGCAACTTTTATAAGGCTTTTGGGGCTGCAGCCTTAGCTGCTGCCCTTCCAGTTCACACTTACTGCCCAGGAGAACTGCAGCTGCACTAGATGATTATTGTAGGTCCCTTCCAATTGAACCATTATATTCTAAAAGCCTCTTGAGAAAGAATAGATTAAAAATGGAAAAACAGTCAACTCTAATTCCAGTAGTTACAACAATACTGGTTGAGGGTGTAAGTAGATCTGTACCAGATTCAGACTGTAAATGAACCTGAAATTACTTAGGTCTGGACTTTTGGAATTAAATAGCTGTAGAGTCAGAATCTATAACATATTTCTGTCTTTTAACAGGAATTAAAATGTATTACAGTCATTAAATATACACTTTAAAATACCAGTACTATATAACCTTGAGTTAAAAAAATAATTGAACTGTGCCATGCATGAAGAGCCACACCTCTCTCTTTAGCCTTGTATTTCATACAATGTGGAGGCTTTTGAATGCTTCCCAATCCTGGTGCTGCAGCCTTTCATCAAACCACGAACAGCCATGCTGTAGTGCCCGCCAGGGAGCACGAGGCTTGTGTGTGTGTACCTGTGTGTACCAACACAACCTATCTTTCTTGCAAAGGGAGTAGAATAGATAACAGGAGCTGACAGTGAAGAAGGGGACAAAAGAGCAAGCAGCACCCAAGCATTTCACAAGAGGAAAAACCACCCCTCTGTACACTCAGAACAACTTTAAACAACAGTTCCCTGTTCGGTGCTCACAAGATGTTCACGTGCTCTGAGTCACAGCTTTAAAAACACTGGATAGAGTCAAACACAATTGCAAAGGCCTTTTCCAGCCTGGTGCTGAAGAAACCTGCAGACATGACACCAAGGAAAAGATCAATCTGTGTGCTCAATCCAGACACCCTGCAGCAGTCCAGCCTTGATTTTGGAATCTGCAGGAGCAGCAATGCCGTGTGTCTGCTTGTGCCTCTGCACGTGATGGCTGCAGTGCAGTAACAGTGCAGTGTGAGACGTCTCTATTTAAAGCTGACCATGGAGAAAGGTGCATCTACAAAGCAATAGTTGGAATACTATTGCATATATATTCCTTTTACATAGATATTCTTTCTGAATGACGCTGGCAAAGGCTGCAGAGCTGGAGTGGAGGTACAAAGGCTGTAAGTCAGCCCTAACGGTAAATGAGTGAAACCATGGTTTGTTAGAAAGCTGCAGGACACAGTAGCTTGGATACCCACCTTGGGAGCGGCAATATGATACAGGCTGTTCCATACTGATATCTAGGGTGATACTAGGGAGCATTTTATGCCTGGAATCAAATGTAGCATCACAGTACAGTGATGGTTGGGTATTCATTCTTCTGAAACCACCAGAAATGGACATTTTCAGGATTGTTACCAACATAAACGAAATGAGGGTACATAGATCTCAGTGTTGTGCAGTACTGATACTCGCTGCGTTCATAATACACTGTTACCCACTCAACCCCAGTTCAGATTTGTTAGCAATATACTACAAAAGGCTTTTACCCAGGAAACAAGTATGGTCCCATCACCCTCATGTCTCATGACTGTTTTATATCCAATTAGCAGAATAGACACAGACTATGAGTTTTAACAACATTTCTGCTTTTCAAGAAAATTGAACTGCTGTGTAAGCACAAGAATTTCCTGTCACGCTGTTTCTTGCAAAGAAGTTAATCTAAAAAAAGATACATGACATGTTATGAACCTTAGGAGTGAACCGCCAGTTCATTTTTCAAAATGACAGATGTGATGAAAATTGGCCAAAGGCTTGGAAAAAAAAAAGTGGGGGTCAGGGTGAGGGGAGCAGATGGGGGTGGAGAGGAAGGCATTCCAGAGCCCTCTGGAGCCTTGGACTCCTCTAGGACCCATTAAAAGCTTATGTTACTTGCACTGCTTATAAACAAGTGCTTTCTTTTGCCATCATAACCTTCCTCATATCAAGCGCTTAGGAAGTGTTGACTGCTGTCTTCTACTGAAGCAAGGCACCAAAAATGACGGCAAGTTACAAATCAAATACCTTTGATTTATTAGCTTTCCCAAGTTTCAGGAGGTTTGTTGTGATTCCTAAGTGACCTTAGTAAACCAACTAATCAATAGCACATCTGAACGCTGACAGCCTGCAACGGAAAGTTTCACTGCCAGAAGGATTGCATCAGTGCTGGCAGAGGACAGACAGGAGAAATGTGGACTGCAACCCATGCCTATTTTTTGCATTCTTTTGCTTTTATTATTGGCCCTGCTGTCATCAAGGTAGGAAATTTCAGGATGAAAAAACACTGCCATTCTCCCTAAGAAAAATTTTTACTCCCTCCAGTTATTGGCTGTATCACAGAGACTTTAATTTTTATTGATCTTAGCGTTACACAAAATACAGATTTTAGTAACACATTACAGCAATATTTACTGTAAAATATTTGCTGGAATATAGCAAAATAATACCCACTGTTTTTTTTTAATTTCTCCCTGTATGTTAGACGCATTAGAATCAAGCAAGAAACAAATCAACCTCTGAAGAGTAACGAGACATTTGCAATGAGGCTGAACTTTTCATCTCTGTGTCAGAGACTAATTTGCTCTGGATAGGTAACATAAGATAGCACTTTTCATCCTATCACCAGATAGTTTAAGTGGAAGACATGGAGGGCCTCGTTTGAGCTCCAGTGGGTAAGTGCTGCTCCCTAGTAAACTGCCAGTGCAGGCTGCCATGTTACCAGGGAGGCTGAACTTTAAGTCTCCCCCTCATCATCTCAACTGCGATGCACTGGTTCTTTACGGAAATCTGCACGGCTTTGTACTGTCTCTGCCCTGGGAAGAGAGAGAATGGCAGGGATTCAGACTCCCCAGGTGTCCAGCTGGATACAATGAATAAAACAAGTGCTTATTTTACCTAATAAAGCAGGATTTCTGCATCTGATTCCTGCACACTTCAGGATGCAGAAGAAAGAACTATCGGGATATTGCCACATAGAAAAAGGAAAACCAGAAGCAAGTTGAAATAAAGCAAAGACGAATCAGAAGTAACTATGCAATATGCAAAGATCTTTATCCAAATCAGCTGCAAACAAAGCAGATAGGCTGGAATTTGCATTTTCTTTTGAACTGTAAGCCAGCTTCTCTTGTGAATTGCAGGAGCTCCACTGGCAAGAAGATTCAAGAAAGATTCAAGAGAAGTGTAACGACATGATAGACAGGAATTATGTCTCCTTGAAGAAGATTAAATTATAAAGAAACCATACAGGAAGATTAAGGGAGCAAGAGTAGTCAGAGGAGCAGATATTGATCGCTTATGCAGGACAATTGAATTCCTTGGCAACTGCCTGCCTCAGCCGAAAGGGATGCGATATTTGTGTCAGGCAGCTGCGACTGCAACCCAGACACTCGAATGTTGCTTGTGGATCAGTCTTATTCCAGTCAAAAATTGATGGATGGCTACTTTTATTTATCGGAGTGGGAAGACTTGGGAAACAGAATGAAGATGCACAGAATTTTGAAATCTTATGTTTAGATTGACATGTCCTGGACATACAAAAAACCACAACTTTCAACCAGCCAGGGTACGTCAAGAAACAAGACATCCCAAGGAAGAAGAACACACAGAGCAGCACAGCCCACTCCTGGAGGCAGCCCCAGTGCAAGCTGTTGCAAGGACTGATTTCCACAGAGCTCTGCTGTGAGCCGCGTAGGGTGGTAGAGAAAGAGAACTTCTGCCCAGCAAAGCAGACCAGTGTGAACTACACACTGCCATACACCTAACGGCATGAGATAGGTGACTGGTCCTAATTCCGTTTACCCCGTTCCTTCTTAAAATTAGTGCTGGGAGGGGTTCTCACACTGCTTCGTTTCTTGCAAATACTCCTTAGTGGCTTACAAAGAGTACCAAAGCTCCCTCTTCTCAATTAACTGACTCTTCTCCTTGCTCAAGAACTGCAGATGTTGTCAAGCAACAAATAGATAATCCTCAAGAAAGCAGAGCTACTAATCAGTCACTTTTACAGTTAAGATCACATGGAGTTGCCACTGACTTATACTGTTTTTCTAATTAATTGCACTGGAATGCACTTAAGCAAGCCCCGGATCAAAGAATCAGCTGCAGAGATTGAAATAAATCCTGTCTGTGTTGCTAATGCCTTGGAAATGGATGACTTGCTAAGCGTTCAAAATCCTGGGTACCAATGGTTTAAAACTACAGATAGCGTGAGATGCTTTCCAAGGAATAGATTTAAGAATAAAAAGGAAAAAGCTCCCTTCATTTACTTGTAAAAGACAATTAAACAAAGGCAATTGTTCAACTAACTTATTGTGAGGTTTATGTATCTGAAGTTCCTTATTCTCCACTTTCCTATCACTAGAAATTACAGCCCAGAAGTGTCAATTTTCATTACAGCAAAACTTTATCATCATTACAGATTTCTTTTTTTTAATTCACTTTTATGAAGGGTTGAAATCTTTTCAAAATAATGATAAATAAAAATGACTGGGGATGGATGTGTTACCAGTTGGTGCAATAAATCACTGTCTCTTCCTCCATGAGTCTCTCTCTCATGGTTTAGAGTATCATCAGAATGCCTTTGATTGATTTACAATTTAGTAATCCAGCCATCATCATCCATAATTCTACAATAAACCACGCCACTTAATGTAGCTGTTACAGATGTTCAGAAGTTCATTCCTTGCCTTTTAGGAGGTGATATCTAGACAGCAGCTGCAGACACCAGGATTAACCAGGGTAGAAAAATCTGTCTTCAGCACAGGAAAACATCCCATTTTCCTATAACAATGCCTTGTCTTTAAAGCTGAAAGACATGCTGCCAACGTTGAGATATCCAGGTTCCATTATTACACACCAAATATCTATATGCATATACACACCCTCCTTGCCAGCTGGCAGGAGTAACAAGGTCCCTGGCTTCTGTCTAAAACACATTATTTCCTGGGAAATCAAGACATTACTAAAAGCTGTATGCAACAAATCCATCAAAGGGTATGCAGTGAAAAGCAACGGGTCTCACAAGGGTCATGCCAGCACCAAGAACCCCAGGCTGCAGTGTGTTCTGCATCTGGGACAGCATCCAGAGTCAGACCTAAGGACAAGCTCAGAGTTTGCTCCTCAGAACAGCCCAGCAGTCGGGCTGGGGCAGGCAGGAAGAGCTCCAGCCTGATGGAGAGGGTGCCATTCGTTATGCCGTAACTGTAACCAAAACCAGCCCTTCCTGACAGCAAAACTGGAGACTTCATGGGCATCGTTACTCCTTTTTTCACAAGTTGCTGAGCTGAAAACAGTAGGTTACTTCTTGGTTTCAGCTTCTTTTGCTTGAGCCTGAAAACAACACAGCATGCGCCAGCCTGCAATTAACGCTTTTGTTAATACTGTTTCTTAAAGAGGAGGAAAATATGTAACACGCACCATACGAGGTGCAGGTATTTCATACCAAACAGCACGAGTACTCTCTGCCGACCTCAGCAGCCGCAGTTCATTTAAAGCAGGCATACAGAAATATCCAACAGGAATTGTCAAAGTGATGGTCTAGGTCACAGAAACAATTTCTCTCCTAAGTGAATCACCATCCCAAGGAAGCTAACAAAGACTGCAAAATTCATTAGCTGAGCAGTGCTGGAAAGGTCTGCTCCAAATCCATCACTTATCTGTCTAGGCCAGCCAGCATCCTGTCTCTGACAGTGACCTGTCCCAGGCACTGCCAAGAGAGGTGCAAGGAATAGAAAAGCTATTTCTAATTACAAGAATCCTCTTGTTTCCTCTCAGCTGCACTTACAGGAACCACAGATAGACTCGTGGTTTGGGTCTTCAGAGAGACATTTGAGTCTTCCAAACTTAGACGACCACAGGACTCTCTGTCGGGTCACCCCTCAGATCAATACATTATGAGGCTGAGGGAGTTAGCAGATCTGAGTGAATGGAAGATCCAATGAAATATTGAGTGGGTATTTCACAGCACTCCTGGACTGTGAAAAACTGATGTCATGCCCTACAAACCATGGGTTATTCTGCTTCTAAGGGTGGTAAATGAAAACCCTTGCCCTGTGGCTAGCAGCAGGAGCACTTACAACCAGAAAAGCAGCAATGTGTTGAAAGTGATTTTGAAAAGCAGCTTTTTGATTAATAAATCCTTGAGAGACTTAAAAAAAAAATAAAATACATGCCAATGTAAGTGCCTCATCTTCCATCTGAAGGACTCTGGAGGTGTCCTATCTGGCTGAAAGGCAACCAAGCTTCTCTGCAGCTCTGCTACGGGTAAGTTGAATTCTATGCTTAAAAGCATATGTTCCAATTCCCCAAAGCGCTGCCTTCAACTCAGAAAAACCCTTTGCACCTCTCCAAAAAAAGTGCACAGTGGGACTACTCCTCCTGCTCTGTTGCAGCCTGGGAATACCCCAAGATCCCAGTGCAAAGGGGGAATCCAGCTCTCCTGAGAGCCAGCCCAGCTCCCACTAGATGGCACCTGCCTGCTGCTGGATGTGGCAGCTGTGGTGGGAGCACAGAGGGAAGCTCTCCTCCAGGCAGTAATTTCCCTCCCTTCTCATGGGATCTGCTGTGCCTTACATATTAAGGCCACAAGTGCAACTTCATTTAATTGGGTTGGTGGGGGAGGACGACAACGGGAATCAGTAACTGTGACTATTTCCCTGCCCATACTGGGGCTGGAGGCAGCGATGCCAGCAAGCCACCCGCCAGCACCCCACGCTACGCTGAGGTCACCTCATCTGGGTACCGAGCACAGCCCCTGATGGGGTGGCATGACTGAACGAAAGCTGGCAGAAGCGCATCCTCCTAAGGTGATTCTCTGCACACACAACTTCCCTTCCAGAGGGATTTACAGGACTTGCCGCTGGTATTTACATTTCCAATTTAACAGCATATATTCGGTGCTTACACAAACAGTGCGTACGCGGTGTCTCCAGCCTGCAGGTGTAACTGGCATCTGTAACTGTGCGGCACGGGCTTTTGCCTTGTGACATTACAATTGTGTACCTAGAGCCTTTTGCTTAAGTCTCTGCCTCAGGCTTGACTATGAAACATCACCTCCAAAAAATTTACACAGGAGCTTTCTCCCTCACAGTTTTCAGTTACATGGAAAAGTTTTTCTGGCAGAGCTGTACTGTGTGAAGTAAATAATAAAAGAACACCACTCTTAGCCAAATAGCAATGCCAGCAAAAAGCTGTGGGTAGCTGTATATACACTGGTGGGTATAGCTTATTCTGTCCAGGGAAATGGGTTAAGTTATAGAGGCAGAGGAATGCTTGCCAGTGTGAGTACTCTTCCAAAAGGGGTTTATCAGCAGAGCTCTACTAAAATAATCACATTTTGGATGCAGGCATGTGCTTAGTCTCTCTGTCAAAACAATTACCACAGAGGAAGTTTCTTGTGTTTGGTAAATTCTGAAATAAGAATGTGGCAATCTACATCCCTAGAGCATGCTGTGTTAAGTCTCTGCCCACTGGGCTCTGCTGGGCTGAGGCCATTAGTCCTTTCAGAGACACTGGCAAACTGCTGAGCTCAGAGAGGCTTTCAGTTCCTACCAACCTGGGATGGATGAGAGCTGGTGATCTTGTTATGTGAGGCTCCATATCCCAGAGCCCTGAGTCATTCAATCCCTTGGCTGTCTCTTCACATAAGAATTTATCTTTTCTTTGAGTATTTTGCAATGGGAGCTGGAGGGTAGCAGGGTCATTGCAATCCGTTTCTTTGAATACTCTGTGGGATCTCGGCTTGGCGTATCTCATTTTTCATCCCAAAGAGAAGGTGTGTACAATAGCAAGAGATCTGGAAAGCTTTTAGCATCACAGGAACTGCCAGTACTGCTTCCTTTGTTTGCTCCATTTAGCCTGATAGTATTTTTTATTATCAGTTATCTCAAACACAGAAGAAGCTACATCTCTCAGTTGACTATGGGCCACAGGTATTGGGGTTCAAATTCCCCTTGTTATTCTTTCTGAGAAGCTGGGCTGATGCTTGCTGTGCATCCTGTTAATCCAGTCAGCCTGGAGACAAGCGCCAGAGCTGGCATGAAAGGCATGTATCAGAGACAGAGAAAACCAAAGGTAAATTCCTCCCACTCCGTGCTTGGGCTTGGTGTACCTGTTACTACATGTGTATCCTCCTTATGCCAGACGTAACAAAGGCAGAGGCAGTTGCAGAGAGGGACAGAAAGAGGATTGCTAACACAGAAAATTAATTTTGAAAGAATCAGTACAGTAAAGATTCACAATGTTCACTCTGGGAAGACATGGCCTTCCTGCTGGAGAATTCCCTGAAGGGAGGAACAGGAGCAATAGATTTGAAAAAGGAAAAAAAAAAAAAAAAGAAATCCAATCACATACTCTCTATTTAAAAATTAAAAAGACTACCAGATGCAATTACATTCATGATTAAAAGATCTAACAGAAGCATATTTAAATTCATTAACTTAGTCCACACTTTACTACCTCAGGAGACCAGCTGCTCCTGAATACAGGGCAGCAAAATACAAACTACATCTTGCTTGTATTTGATCAAAAACTTTTGGAAGTTCCAATGATCTGGCTGTTAACATCTCTTAGGTGATAATTAGGCTCTTGGGGGAGCAAACATTGTTTGGGAAAGAAAATGCGCTGTGGAAACATAAGTAGTGGAGCTGTCTGCCTTGCTGAAGAGTCAGTTATTCCACTGTATAAAAAAAGGCAGGCAAGGGCAAAATGAGGCCATTTTCAAACAGAGACTCATTTTGCCTCTGTGTATCAGCAATCAGCAGATGCTCACCTCTGTGTAAACTGTTTACTTTAGGTTTTGCTCATTTCTTGCAACATATGTTTTAACCAAGAGATTTTAGCCCTTGCGCATGGCAGCTCACGAGCATGGCTCTCAACACAGGCGCTGAATGGTTTTTCCATTCTGGTTGGTACCAGGTACCAGCTGCGGCTGAGCAGGCACTTCTCCCAATTCCCATTCTCCGGAACAGGTCCCTGGTCAGCCTTGGCCTCCTGCTCTCTCTGCTCAGGGGATGCTCCAGGGTCTCTGGCTGCAGGACCAGGCTTCAAGGCACTTTCAGAGGCACTGGGAAGAGCCAGAACCTCTCAGTGGGATGAAGCCTGTTAGCAGGGCAGATGCACAGCAATATTCTCCGTCTGTCCCAGGAGGGCACTAAATTAACAGCGGAGGCACTGAGTGACTTCCTTTCTGTTATTGCCATGGGACCTATTTCTCCGTGACTGGACAGGAAGAGACTTAATTAAAGATAACTGGGAATTTCTGTTTATTGTTGGGTCTGACACATATCCGTCCTTCTGAAGTCTTTCTCTGGATGCTAGGCCTGGATTTGGTCTCCTCCATCCTGCAAGACAAAGCTCACCTCCTCTGGATAAAGACCTTCCTTCTCAAGAGATCTTTTAAATAATTTGGACAGTTGGAGCCTTTCCTGCTCTTCCTGCACCGTTCCTGATAATCAAGCGCAAGAAACATCAAAGGACAGAGACGAACTTTTGGACAGACAACTACGCCCGTGTCTTGAAGTGCTGTGAAGACATTTTTAGGACCTGTTTCAGGATTTTACTCTTGTGAGTTAGTGATGATCCATAGCAGAGAGCTCTGCATTATGGAAGCGCCTGCTCTCCTTCTGTGCCTCTGTGAAGTTGCACCATTCCTGAGGAGCTGTAATTCAGCTTGAAACCAGCAGATCTAGATTCCAGCCATTTGTGCCACATGAACATTATTTCCTCACTCTCTGACAATGTAACTGAAGTGCTTGGAATCTTCCCACACCGCCAAGGAAGCCCTGATGATATTGCACAGGAGCAGGAGGACTCTCCTGCTGTCTGTGTCTCTTCATTCAAATGAAGTCAGTGGAGATGTGCCTACACTGGCAGTGAAATGTCCTACTCAACTTTAGTTCTCCTTTGTCACTGAAGGACTGGAGAGATCTAGTTTTTTTGCTTTGAAAGTAAGGCAGCTGACTTCCCTTGACAAAAATTTGAAAGCCAAGAATAATTCAGATATCAAAATCACAGTTCCTTGTTTGAGTGCCTGGGAATACCTCACAGCTGAGGGTATGGAGGTGAGAGCTCATGCAGGAGATGGAGAAAGATGCTCTTCCATGACTCATTAGTCTTTTGTCCAGTGAACAAGGACACAGTGACAGGATTAGTCAGAAAAAATGTAACTGTAACCAAAAGCAAGAAGAAAATAGAGGGAAAAATAAGGAAGAGGATGGGAAATTGCACTGGTCTGGAAACTCAACTTTCAGTTCTAAACCTATCTACACATGTGTCTCCGGACATGTTCCTGTCTCATAATCAGAACTAAACACAGTCTCAGATCCTCATTCTGATGAATAGTAACTGAATTTTTTCTTGTTATATATGGGAACATCTATCATACATACTATATTAAGTTTCAAATACATAGGAAGATTCTCCTTATTGTCATATTTTTGGGACAATCCCCAACACTCCAAAAGTCAGAACGTACATGCTTAAGTCCAGTACAATATGAGATAGCTTTTCTTAATGGGACTTGGAATTCAACCAGAGCTGAAGTTACTTATCGCAACACCCAAACATATTTCATGCAATACCTGTGCTTTGCATGTGACTTGGAAAATAATGGCATTGTATTTTGTGAGGAATTTACATGGAATTGTGAGTGGGTTTTTCTCTTTCTTTTCTCAGTCTCAGAGAAAAGGGAGATTATTTGCATCTAAGAGCAAAATGTGCATTAATACCATGAATGAACAAAACTCTGTGGATGAAGCTTCTGATGGCACTTACAGAAATGGGGTGCCAAAAGCCCCTTACGAAGAGAGATGTATCGTTCTTGTTATCTAGGAGCCTGTAAAGGCTGCTGTGAGTCTTGAGATTGAGTACTGAAGATGGTGGAAGACAGATCTATAAACTGCATTGCAATTTTTTAACCCATAGAAGCTTCAGTACTTTTTACTACCCTTTCCTTTATTCAGAAAGTTACCAGTTATCCTTGATAACACATACCTCTATTTGCACTTTTATTCATCCCCAGTGAATGCGTGGATTTTCATTAAACAGATTCTCATCTGTCTAAGCCTTAAGAAGTAGCAGAATATTCTGGGAGAAAAACTCAGAATGATCCAGATGACAGGACAGGGAGGACAAGGAAGGAAGACAAGAAAAGAGGAGCTTGAGAGGAGTTATGATTAAATTTGTGAAGTTTAAATTTGATTAAATTTGTTTGATTAAATTTGCAAAATTACTTAGAGTATTGAATATATCAGCCTTGAGTTCACCATCAGGTAAATGTAGTTGTAAAACAAAAAGCTTCCCTTTTGAAGAGGTAAAATGAAAAAAATATTGGACATTTTCTCTTTTAAAACCAGTTTGTGCAGGAAGAGGTGTTCTGGCTTCAAATGACGTGATTAATTCTCTTTTTGGTGAATATTTGGGGTGAGGTTAGCTGCAGATGTTATCATCCAAAAGGTTTATTCTTAGACCTGTATCTACTGTAATCCCACTTCTCCTTTTTCTTTCTGTGGAGAAGGTTTTCACAGGTCTTTCTTAAAATACTGCATTAATTCCAAAGTGAGAAACAAGACCTTTTCAAGTGATTACCATTAATATGGATGCATTACAAACATACCTGGCCTTGTTTCAGGCTGAAAGCTGAACACCTCAGAGGTCAATTGTCACTTCTAATACGCTGAACATGCCTGTACTCTGACAGAATTGCTGTCATTACAAATGTTTTCCTGGGCACCAGTGCTGACCTCCCACTCTGCTTGCCCATGCTTGGCCTGCTGCACTCATCTTAAGCTGTCCCAGCCACTGCTGGTTTGCTGAGATCTTTTTGCCTGACTCTTAAGTCACAACTACTCCACACACTCTTCTGCCAAATATTCATTCTGTAATGGCATGATCCAAATCTCATTGAACCCAAAGGAAAGATTTGCACTAGCTCCTAGGGTTTTTGGATCATACTTCACCTGTCTGCCTGCCAAATGCCTTCCTTGAAAACAAGGCAAATGCTGTGTATAAGCTCGCTTATGAAAGAGTGACAACTGCTAGGAGAGGACATGTGAGGAAACGTGGGGAGAAGCTTGAGGAGACATGGGTAGGGACAGACTGCTGAGGACACAGGAGGCTGGAGACACACTCCTGGAAAGAGGGACATCCCTGAGAGACTGTGGCCCATGGAGGACTCGGGCCAGGGCAGGGACCCTCCTGAAGGACTACAGCTTGCTGGTGACCATGCTGGAGCAGCAACAGTGAGAAGAGCGGTGCAGAAGAGGAAACCAGTAAGAACTGTGGAAGAGGGCCAGACAGAAATGATAACATCATTACAACAGTCACATGTGATCCTGCCATTCATGCCCAAGCCCTAATTTAGAAGAATAATCTCTATGTAAAGTAACCTGTGTCTCCATGTTGTGTCAATGCTGGGACTTGCTCACAAAGGGACAACTAGGACCCCAATGGTGGTATCACCCTCCTGCAAAAAGGGCAGATATGTTTTAATGAGGATGTGTGAATCCCTCCCAATTATGTTCAAAGAGCGAGCTTTTGAAAACTATCAGCTGGAGCTACTTTGCTTTCTGTGCCCCCACCAGTTCTCTTAGGCTATGTTCACTCCATCAGATCCAGGAACTCTTATCCACGTGGGATGATCAGTTTGTCCTGATGTCCAAGTGTGCCCCAGCCACCCTGTGCTGTGGTTTCAATGGGCTGAAGGACCAGGCAGGTTCCATGTTGGTGTGACAGAGGGATCAGGGTGTAGGGAATTGCCACAAAACACACATATCCCATACCTCAGACAGAAGCAGAGTGATCCACATCCTTTGGAAGGACAGTTTGTGAAAAAAAGTGATTGTCAAGTCTTATTTAGAGAGCCAAAGACTGTTTTATCCCCAGAATAATGTCCTATTTACCATTATCAAAGTGTCAACCTTCTGTGCCCAGTTTGTCACCTGGGACTCTACTGATCTCACTGCCTTCAGCACATGCACTGGGGACTCTCAACTGCTCAACAGCAGCCAAGAAAATGAACCACTTCTTCCTTGTGAATCCACTGAGAAGCTAAAAGGTAGAAAATAAAAGCCTTAGTAGAAAGTTGAGGCCTCTCAGTTCAGTCAGTGCTCTGCCATAAAAACATCTCTCAGTCCATTCATGTGGCATCTGCTGACCTTAAATTCCCTCCTGTCCACATGCACATGCAAAGCAGACTTCATACTGTTTGTGGCTGATGGTTATAAAAGCCAAAAGGTTTATGAATTGCCAGATTCATGCATTCAGAAAATTTGACTCAGGCCCCTGGAAAACCACTGGACCAGCTGAAGAATTCCACCACATTAAGCTGACCTCATTCTGCTTAACTCCAAGTACTCTGGCCGTGCAGCCCTGGATCCTTCCAGCTTCAAATCATTCGCTCTAGTAACTACATGAAAGCTGCAGGAGATGTCCTCTGCCAAGCCTCCTTCTCTCACAGCAGTGATGCCTCTGTTCATCAGCAAGCAGTCATGATTTCTGTTAGCTGTGGCCCAGTTCTGGTCTATTTTAGGATTTCTAGAAGCTGTTAAAAACTAATATCCTCTCACTGCCTCCTCTAGAATCTCATTTATCACTTTGCCTCCTGCACAGTTACACTTCGCTCTCTCTTAGCTGGCAATTTCTTTCCTATGACATAAACCTTGGATGACCCTAAGGGGTTGTAAGCACATGGGTGCGCTGGACCAGACGACAAAGTGACAGGGAAAGATTTAAGCAACTGGGACTGCTACACAAGGGAGATTGTGCAAATTAAAAGGAAAAGGAACGGTAAATAGCCAGAGACAAAATGCAAAGATCCTCAGGAAGGAGCACCCTGGCAGTAGAGGACTTCCTTGTGATCTGTCCTGCTTATGGTGTGGCTCTCCTCTGACACTGGGCTATGAAATGCAACAATTCAGTAACAGATTCACTCCAAGTTTATTCAGTGCCACGTCTGCTGTCTTGAGGTATTTTTAGTCCATTTTTACAGCTGTTTGCCCTACAGTCAGCACAATTACAAGCACATCAGTTGAACTCAACTTTGTCTTGTGTCTGATAATAGAACTATTGTTAATTAAGCTTGATAATAAAGTTCTGTCCCAAATGACATTTGGTTAGCCACATGGTGATGCAAAGATGAGAACAGTGCATGCACAGAGTTTGCAAATATGAAATAAGGGAAATGTTTTGGCTTACAGAATCTGCACAATAAGGAATGATGCTTAAGACAGTGTGGCCTGATGATCAGATACCAGGCTGCATTTGTTGGGCCAAATAAGAAGTTCTAGTTGCAATCTCAGTGAACCCAGACATGACTGCTAATCTCATTTATAGCTATTTTTAAATGCAAGCAAATGCTAACTACAAATAAGATGTGGGATGAAGAATAGTATCTGGAAAGGGAGTTAGTACAGAAGGAAAGGGATCCTTCCAACACCACTGGACTAATTAGATCACATTGTTTCTAAATGCCAACTAAAGCTACTGAACTCTTCCCACAAGACCAGCTCGATTTTGCACTAAAATACCTATTTACCTGTGTGCATGGATACGAGTGTGCACGCACAAGGAGGAACTCAAAGAGCCTCCTCCAGGGCAGTTGCTTTTCAGGTTGGAAGTAAACAAAATCTCCCTCCAAATCTAACAGGGGCTTTTTCGCCCAAGTAATACACTCGACACACTGACAACCCACTGGTTCAAAAAGTCATGGAACACGATTGCTCACGGGATTGTCATTTGGTATAAAGCATTTGTACATTGTGAAACACACCCGATCACCAGCCTGCTCTGCCTCCAAGCACTATGGCACATCTGTGGCTACATCGAGGAATGTGTAGTTCAGGTCAAGAAAGGGCCAGAGGTAGCTGCTGAATGCTACTGATCCTGAATCTGCCTTACACTTAGTAGTAAATGGCAATAGTACAAAAGTGGTCTTAAGTTTACAGGCTGTTATTGGCTCCTGTGGGCCAATAAAGCACCAGGGGATCAGTGGTAGCATGTAGAGAAACCCGCTCCAATTCCCTTAAATTAACACTGGGGAGCCACAATAAAGGCTCCAGAATGCAACAGGGTTCCCCTCTGCTGAGATGGTAATTCTGTGATCGATTGCACTGCTGTACACCCCCGACCTAGTACCAATGCTGATCAAAGTTGGCACCGCAAGACTTGTCTCTGCCTGGAAGGGCAATGGAATGTATATGCCATGTAGTCCACTTGGTGCTGAAACACCACCTCATGTCTAGGAGACTCATTACATCGCCAAACATCACCAAGCATCCCTTTTCATGTGCAGCTCACTGTCTTACTTTCAGACAATCAGTACTCCTGCTTTTTTGTGCACATTCACACACAAAAAGCAAACAGACAAAGCCACATTTCCCTGCTTCTCATCTCATTACTGACATTTTCCTTACAGCTCACTAATTTTATTGTCTCTCAGGTATGAGCACTCCCAGCAGCAGGTTTCCAGCAGCAAATTAGGCAAGCTAAATTACTGGAAGTTTACCAAAGGAAAAGGAAATAAAGACCTCAAACACCTTGTGGACTTTCCCTCAAATCAGTAGCTTGTTTATTCTAATAATAATAAAGCAGGCAGAAGGATGTAATTAATGTCAAGCACAATTCATTCCTGTTACTTTGAGGTACTAAAATCAAAACCAGAAATCCTGACTTTGAAGCAACATACACACAAAAACACAAGAAAACTTTTATATGTACAATTTACTAATTTGGGAACATCCATGTGCAACGTGAGCTGCTCACCAAATTGAGCCAGGAAATACATTAACTAGAAGCTAATTTAGGGCAGAACTATTTTACCTCATTTTTGAAACTGTTCCACCAGGTTATTTCACTGCAGAAAGGCAGGACGTTTTGGAGAGGAGAATGGGCGTGCTAAGGCGACGAGAGAAGGGAGGAGGTTTTGAGCTGCGGGTTTTTGGCTAAAATGGAAAGGAAGCTATTTCTGGTGAAGTGGACTCTCCCCTACACCCGATTAATGGATAAATTGTGCAAGAAAAATGTCTCCATCCCAAGGCAGACCCAATTATGTTCTGCATTAACTGAAACATATGGGAACATTTCAGTATAAACAAAAACTGCACTGTATGAGGTTTTTTCTATGTGCTTTCCAGTTCATTTAACCCTTGCTATGGTGCACATTAAGTACATCCTGAGATGACTGGTATCCTCTACACTCCACTAAGGATTTTTTGGCTTAGATAATGCAGCAGTAACTCCCAGCTTTTTTATTGCTAAACTGGAAGCCTACTTGCAGTTCAAAACACTGTAGGCCATCTTCTTTATGCCAAATTTTTCAGTTGAAGGAGGTGGATGTTCCAGTTGGCTTCCTGAGAGCACCCATGTGGAACAAAAGCCATTTTTTTGAACAGAAGGATGGCAACACTTTAAAACCACACATGAGAAAGATGATTCTAAATGCTATTCATGGGACCTTGGGCTCCCAAATCACCTGGCTGCTTCTGAAAAGGACGCTACTGAGTAATCCCTAGTTTTTGCTTCTTCCCTTCACCTTCACCTTGGGATTCCAGAAGCCCTTTTTCCTGGTTGCAACAGTGAACAGTAGTGGTCATGGTGAATCACCACAACCCAAACCTCTGCTGAAGGTCATGCCCCTCTGGGGTTGCAGAGCAGCCCAACCTGGCCGGGCCGTGCAGCCAGGCAGCCTGCTTTCAGCTTGCCCTTCCATCTTGCTTTCCTTGTTGAGATTGGCACCACTGAGATATCAGCTGCATCATCACTTTTTTGTCAGGTAGATGAGGAGCTATCAAGTTTTAGACCATTTTCTTATGTTAACTAGTCTACTTACATTTCAATACTAATGCTTACTATGTCAACTGGTTTACTTTTCTCTTTTGAGAGGACACTGACATTAGTAAATGTACCTCCGAACTCTCACATCATCCTGACTGCTGAAACAAGCAAACGCCAGCAGCTTGGACATAGCTGTAACTAAAAGCTTCATTTTTATATTTTCATACTGTGTATGTGGAAGGAAAGAAGCCTTCCAAATCAAAGTGGAAGGTTCTTCTGCCATGGAAATAAAGTGGAGATATGTCTCCAAGTCAAGGTCACGGTAAGAAGTAACAGGATACACACTGATTTTCATTTCCTGAGCAAATCTCAGCGAAACCAGTAACATATTCATCTCACTGTCATTCATAGAAAGTAAAACCACAAAAGACTATTGCAATTTTGATTTCTGAATTACAGGGGACATTGAGCTTCTATGACTTAATTTTTCCTTGAATTCAGCATGTATTCTTGAAATAATCTTATTTCCATTTAACAGCTGTCAGCAATGCTCAACCCAGACCAACACAGTGAATGTTCTACAATCTTTAGTCAGAGTTTGTCTGGCTTCCTCTTTCCTGTGTCTATTAGTCTACTGCCAGCTTGCTGTTCCCCTTACAGGCTGCAAATCAATAGCCCTTTAAACTTAAGCTTGAATCCTGTTGGACTGTGCTCTGCAAGTTTCCTCTTGAGTCTTCTTCTTTCATGTAGTTTTTCAGTGAATCCTCCCCTGTTTATTTTCTGTCTTCTCCAACTGTGGGCACCAGAACTGAGGAGGGTGAATTCCACACTCAAAGCTACAGGAGATGCAGGCACAACTCCTGGGTGGACACCTGCTCTGCACCTATAGTACAGCCCATACAGGAGGATCCTGGCACCAGATCCCACTAACATCTCCTGGCCCACTTCAGATGTCGTTATGATGAGCCTCGTTCTGGGATATAAACAGTGTTCATAACTCGATCCCATCTCAGCAAACAGACAGACTCTTATGAAGGCACATAAATGAAGAAACCATAAAGACGAAAATACTGACAGGGATATTCTGCACAAATTTCACATTGTTTACATCGAGAAACAAGGACATAAAATTGCTCAGGACTGAAAATGAGAAGATACAGCATTTGATTTCTGGATCACGAGTTCAAATCAGATGAAGGAGGGTACTGAAGAAAACCTCATCATCTAGCAGCCACTAATGAGGGTCAGTAGCTAGATGAATACTGGAACTTGCTGACTGGCAATGGCAGCTCCTGTTTTAGTGAGAGCTGTCTTTGCAAGAAGGAAAACTGAGTCAAAATTCCAAAACCAAGTAATCCTGGGGTACAAACTGACTTGCAGGTTGGCAAATGAGGGGCAGTGACTTTACTTTTAGGTCACAAGCTTATAAGCAGACTGGAAAAACAGTAATGAGAACCAGTTAATGTTTAGCAGCCTGTGCGTTAGTCATTTACTCCTTCAGTCCAGAGGGCAAATACTCAGGATGACCACGCCAAGCAGCAGTTTCACCAAAAGCGATGGAGGGGTAGATATGCCCAATCTCCACACTGGAGTCAGTGGAGAGGCACAGCAGTGGTAGGTTCTGAGGAAACCTGTGGCACAGCTGATGGTGCTGTTCCAAGCCAAGAAGTCCAGAAGCCCACAGGCCTTCCTGTGTTTTGCAACCATCAGCTTTGATGATTTTAATTTGGCTGTCTGGTAGGAGGAGAGGTATGTAGCTGTCCTCTATATATATACCAGTCTCATAAAGATAATTGTATTCCCACTTTTAAAGAGGACTTTCATTCCAGAAACAAATGTCTTTTCCAAAGATCTATGATAGAAATGAGGAGGGTGCCCATTCTCCCTCCAAAGTTTGGACTGTTTTGACAGCGCTGTGACACAGTGCAAGTCCCCTTCGCCCTCCCTTTGTGTGCTCTGCTCTCACTGTTCCACTGCCTGAGAGGTTTTCACCTTTTTTACCCAAACATGTTTTCCTCTTTGACTATTTTCTTTCCTACATAAAGCACAAGCAGAGTAATATTCGAGAAGATGACAACTGTCAGACCTACAGTGTTCGAGTCAGCTAAAACGTTGATGAAATGGTTTTCCTTGTCCCTGATCTCCACTGCTGTCAGTTCTGGTACTTTTCACACAGTTTGAAATTCACTTTCAAATGTGTCATCTTGGCTGCAGCGGCTCTTTGGCCTCAGAATGACACCCAGCCACATTAAATCCTTAAATCCTCACACCCCAGAGCAAACCCGCTGCTACGGAAAAGCCTTGCTTGGTTTACAGACAGAAAGGCTGGCTTCCCTACTCCAGATACCC